>JAMKPZ010000741.1:0-72369 GCA_024699675.1 Amphibolis antarctica
TAAATTTCACCAAGTTGAATTAATAGATATTCCTCTCCAAGTGAGAGGAAATTCTATTAGTTTATTTACCTTTATTTATTTTATGATTTTCGATCAACAGATATTCTAGTCCAAGCGGGCAGACGTTCCCTTGGTCTATTTAAATTTCACCAAGTTGAATTAATAGATATTCCTCTCCAAGCGAGAGAAAATTCTATTGGTTTATTTACCTTTATTTAATTTATGCTTTTCAATCAACAGATATTCCTCTCCAAGTAAGATGAAATTCCATTGGTTTAGTTAAATTTCACCAAGTTGAATTAATAGATATTCCTCTCCAAGTGAGAGGAAATTCTATTAGTTTATTTACCTTTATTTATTTTATGATTTTCGATCAACAGATATTCTAGTCCAAGCGGGCAGACGTTCCCTTGGTCTATTTAAATTTCACCAAGTTGAATTAGTGGATATTCCTCTCTATGCGAGAGAAAATTCTATTGGTTTATTTACCTTTATTTAATTTATGCTTTTCAATCAACGGATATTCCTCTCCAAGTAAGATGAAATTCCATTGGTTTAGTTAAATTTCACCAAGTTGAATTAATAGATATTCCTCTCCAAGTGAGAGGAAATTCTATTAGTTTATTTACCTTTATTTATTTTATGATTTTCGATCAACGAATATTCTAGTCCAAGTGGGCGAACGTTCTGTTGGTCTATTTAAATTTCACTAAGTTGAATTAACAGATATTCCTCTCTAGGCAAAAGGAAATTTTGTTGGTTTATTTACCTTCATTTAATTTATGCTTTTCGGCCAATAGATATTTCTCTCTAAGTGAGAGGAAATTCCATTGGTCTAGTTAAATTTTACTAAGTTAAATCAACAGATATTCCTCTCCAGGTAAGAGAAAATTTCGTTGGTTTATTTACCTTTATTTAATTTATGTTTTTCAATCAACGGATATTCCTTTCCAAGTGGGAGGAAATTCCGTTGATCTAGTTAAATTTCACCAAGTTGAATCAATAAATATTCTTCTCTAGGTAAGAGAAAATTTCATTGGTTTATTTACCTTTATTTATTTTATGATTTTTTATTATCAGATATTCCTCTCCAAGTGAGACGAAATTCCTTTTGCCTACTTAGGCAAATTTTACCATGCTAAATCAATGGATATTCCTCTCTAAACGAGAGGAAATTTTGTTGTTTTATTTACCTTTATTTCATTTATGTTTTTTAATCAATGGATATTCCTCTCCAAGTGAGAGGAAATTCCATTGGTTTAGTTAAATTTCACCAACTTGAATCAATGGATATTCCTCTCTAGGTGAGAGGAAATTTTGTTGGTTTATTTACCTTTATTTATTTTATGATTTTTGATCTATAGATATTCCTCACTAAGCAAGAGAAAATTCTGTTGGCCTACTAGGGCAAATTTCACCATTCTGAATCAACAGATATTCCTCTCTAGACAAGAGGAAATTCCATTGGTTTATTTACTTTTATTTAATTTCATGATTTTCGATCAATGGATATTCCTCTCTAAGTGAGAGGAAATTCCATTGGTTTACTTAGGCTAATCTTGTCATGTTGAATTAACAAATATTCCTCACTAGACGAGAGGAAATTCCATTAATTTTTATTTTAAGTTAATTTTCACTTCTCTGAATTAACAAATATTCCTCTCCAAGTGAGAGGAATATCTGCTAGTTTACTTAGTTAAGTTAGTATACTTCTTTGAATCAACAGATGTTCCGGTCCAAACAGGCAGACATTCCATTGGTTTATAATTCAGAACACCCTTCATTATAACGATTTTGACCTATTCTAAAACAGAGTTTTTCAAAATATGGTTCGGAATACCATTCATTATTCCAATTTTCCCTATTCCAAAAACAATGCTAAAATAGAGTTTTTCAAAGAAGGGTTTGACAAGCCCTTTCAGTATAATGATTTTCCCTTCTTTAAGAAAAGTCAAGCATCTCCATGTAGGGGCATTCTCCCTCAAGTCAGCAGGCTCCATGTTGACCTCCAGGATAGAATAGGCATGGTCATGCTAGGAGGTGCAGTCTCCTGTCAGTCAAGAAAGGAGGGATTCACAAGGGATGGTGGTGATTTGGTGGGGGAAAAGGTCGCAAAAGTCTCGAGGGGAGTTGGCCATAAAGGAGCAACCCTAGCGACAATTCGAGGTACATTCCTTGGCCATTGGGAGCCTGTGACTGGAAGGAGAAGGATCGATTGGCACCTGGTGTTTGACTGCTCTCACTCATGCCTGCTCACACCCATTGACCTTCATCGGAAGCCCTTCGATAGGTGAAGCCCCCTTTACCCACCAAAATGCAAACTTTAGTTTCAATATTGTATTAGCCATTTCATCAAGATGCTTGCTATCATGCAAATATTATTATTATTATTTTATTCATCATGTGCTAGTCAAATGCACACTTAGGTTTTTCTTTAAACTCGAACACTCACTCTTTTTTTGTTTGAATGTTATTTACAGTATCCTTTTGCCATATGTTGAGTTTAAGGTTAAGTGTTCCTTAAATGTTCATCAACCAAAATCAATTTCGACTTCAATCTGTTAGCATGAACACCTTCATCTCAATTGCATTTAGTTCCCATTTAAACATTAAAACCCTAAATGGCTGAAACCCCAAAATTAGTAGTGATCAACATTTTAAACCCGAACATCAAACTCTAGTCAAACATCAAACTCTAGTCAAACAACAAGCCCTAAGTAACATAATGAAAATCCTAAAATCAACCGATGCTACCCTAAAAACAAGAACAATTAGAGTAAAACCTCAACTCATGCTCATTTCAAGTCAATCGACCCAACCTTTTTTATGCAACATTAAAACCCTAAAACAAACAACTAAAGACCCTCTTACTAGAGCAAAACCCATATGAAAAATAACGAAGGCTGATTTTTAAAATCGGGCACATAGAGATGCTTAACACCTTCCCCTATGAGTACCTTAGGTCCTTACTCAAAATCTTGAAAGCCCTAAACCTTTTAGGCCTTGACCAGACAGTTCATGAGGCTTGTCTCAAGTTATAGTCTTTACCTTCTTGTTTTCCTAGTTTTCAACATAAAAATTAGGTGGCGACTCCAAACCCTTGATTTCCTTAGTTATCTTTGATTAGATAATTAGGTCAGTGGTTAGTTGTCAAAATTTGGAGTATTAGGAGTTATGGACAGGCTTTATGTGATTTCAGATGCACACACAAACCACTTAGAGAAGAAGAAGACTTAGAGAAAAGAGAAGGGATGGGTTTGGAAGTTTTGGACAAGGTGTCTAAACTTCCAAACCACCTAGAAGAGAAGAAGACTAAGGGAAGAGAGAAGGGATGGGCTCAGAAGTTCTGAACAAGGGTGTCTGAACTTTCGAACCACCCAAAGAAGAGGATGAACTAACAATGGAAAGAAGAAAAGAGCTTGAAAGAAAACACAACCTCCAACATTCTAAGAGCCTATTACACCACCCCCTAAATGCAAGAAAAACACAAGTATCAACAAAACTCCAAAACGGTATAACGAATCATGTTTTGAATGATATTTCGAAAAGCCCTAACTTAACAAGATAATAAAATTGTTATAACTATGGGGCTAATCATTATACAAATTTTACAGAACATTGATTCTATGATTCCAATACCCATGAAATTCATAAAAGGGCATAAGATTATAAATTTGGGGTGACAACAGACCAAAAATATCGTCACAAAGTGTTTGTGTCACCACTTGTTGTTGCAGTCAACAGTCATCACATCAACTATCACAAAAGTAGTAAATTAGGCTTTTGTAATGATTTTTTTGGCATTTTGTGATGATCACAACTATCACAACAAACCTATTTTCCTATAGTTCCAATTATGATGTCAATTGTCTTCCGATGAATGTTATAGAAAATTTTAACTATCAACATTCTCAATTAAAGACAATAATTGATTGAATAAACATTTGGAATTATAAAGTATTAGTTCTCAATATATTACAAGGATGCATGTCATTTCTATTTGAAACACATGCTAAAATTGTTGTAGCATGCAATATAAAGAAATCAAAATTGACAACATGTATTCTCAAATTTGTGCCCTAATTTTAGTAAGAACAACAAGAATTGAATTGGATACAACAAGAAAGATGCAAACGATCATAAATGCAAGCAACCAAACATCCAAACATACAATCACTCAGGAAATCATTCAAAAATCAAACAATTTAGGGCATCTGGGATGAATTTAGCATGAACTTAGGGTTCTGGTGAGGAAAGTTTAAGAATGCATTGAATCAAAGGGTAGTAGGGTGAAACCTAACTGAAAATCCAGTGGAGGAAAGTTTGCCAAAGGTTGAGGGTCATCAAAGTGAGTGTGCTTGGGTCACTAAGGGTTGAAGATGCAAGTGGTCGAATGGTCATTGGAGTTGAGGACTCATAAGAAGCTCAAGAGGCTCGAGCGTGCAAGTACTCAGAGTTCAAAAAAAGTGCAAAGGGTTGAAGGTCGCAGGTGGCAGGTGGCAGATGGCAGGTGTTGTTTAATTTGTATTTCCCATTATTTATAAGGTGATTAGTTGATAACAAACCTTATGTAGTGCCTTTTGGTTGGTCCACATAAGAGATTTTGTTATTTTAATATGCCACGTGGCCCATAGCTAAAGAAACCAAAGACTTCTAAACCCCTATAAATGACTTCGGAAGTTCCTAGCCATGCAAGAATGGCTAGGAAAGAGGAGTTAGGTT
Organism: Amphibolis antarctica; assembly: GCA_024699675.1. Classification (NCBI taxonomy): domain Eukaryota; kingdom Viridiplantae; phylum Streptophyta; class Magnoliopsida; order Alismatales; family Cymodoceaceae; genus Amphibolis; species Amphibolis antarctica. The sequence goes on from JAMKPZ010000741.1 coordinate 4,723, forward strand.
TTGAAGGTTTGAACCCAAGCATCCAAGTTCCAAGAAGGAAATCACCCAAGTGAGTTAGAGGCACAAGGTTCAGAAGTTCCAAACCAAATAGGGGGAGTTTTGAGGTAGTTGCAAAGGAAAGGAAGGCAGCGGCTAGTTGTGGACTAGGTTCGGAAGTTCCGAACACACACCCAAAATTCCGAGTTAGCTACAGTAGGCAAGCTAGTAGTGACTGGGCAACACTTAGCTTCAAAAGTTCTAAACTAGGGGTTCAAACTTTCGAGCTAGCCACAAAAGTATTAATTGGCGACTAAAGGAAGATTAATCTTGAAAGTTCTAAACAAAGGGCCTAAACTTCCAAACTACCCAAAGATAGAGAAGAGTCAACGACTAAAGCATGGTTGGACTCGAAAGTTCTGAACTGCACTTCTAAGCATCCGAACCAACCAAGAGAGGAGAAGGGATGACGACTAAGGCATGGTTGGACACAGAAGTTTCGAACTGCACTTCTAAGCTTTTGAACCAACCAAGAGAGGAGAAGGGATGGCGACTAAGGCATGGTTAGACTTGGAAGTTCCGAACTACACTTCTAAGCTTCCAAACCAACCAAGAGAGGAGAAGGGATGGCAACTAAGGCATAGTTTCTTTCTTTTCATAATGTTTTTTACTTGACAATTTTATTTGAAAAGTAATTAAATATAATAGATTTAATTACTTGAAGATTTTCAAGTTAGATGAAATTCAAGTTGGTGGCGTTCCAAAAGTTTTCAAACATATAGAAAGAAAGCATGAATTGAAGGTTGTAGTTGAACAAAGTCAACAACTTAAAAAGAAAATTTTGCAAGTGATGTAAAATGATAAAAATTTGTGAATTTCAATTTTTTTTATTTAAAATTTATGTAAATGCATTGATACGTTTAAATTTTATAACATTATGCAATTCATGGATGCTATAATTTATTGTTGTAAATTGTTATTATACAAATTATCTTGAATGTGTAAATTAGCAAAAATACCAACATTTGAATGTTGTAATTTGCAATTGTAAATTTTCATATTTTTTATTAAATGCATAAATACTCAAATCACATAAATTTTCTTCATTTTCCATCAGTTACACATGTACACAAACTCGCCAGTAAAATTCCTATGTTACATGGTCCACTTGCCATGGGTACGAGACCTTGCTCGAAATCATTAATCCAATAATAGTAACCAATTTTTAATAGAAATATTGACATATTTAATAAAAAATAGTGTTTGATTTACTACATAAATGGTGAGGGATTACCAAGAAAATTAGTGATGGATATAATACAAAATTAGTGACAAATATAATAAAGAATAATTGGTAACCGATTTACAAGAATAATAATGACAAATTTACAAGAGAAATAGTGAGAGATTTGGTAGAAAAATAATGACATATTTACCAGTAAAATTGTGATAAATTTACTAGAGAAATAACAACAGATTTACTACAGAAATAGTGATGGATTTATGAAAGAAATAATATTGATAAATTTACTAGAGAAGTAGTGATAGATTTATTACACAAATATTGAAAATTTAATAAAGAAATAGTGACAGATTTCTACCGTTAATATTGACAGATTTTGAATAAAAAATAATGAATTTTTTTAACCAATAGTGACAAATCACTGTATATCTAATTACAGTGATGGATGTAAAAGTCTATCATCATTTATATTACAGTGAGCTTTATATGCTGACCAATAATATATTCTTATGTTAAAAGTTACTACTAAAAGTTGTTTGAAATTGAAAAAATCACTAGCAAACAGTAGCCTATGCTCGATCTACATACGATAACAATAAACAAGCTTAAATTATTAATTAATCACAGCATTTCTTTTTCCTTTGACAGCGTGCGAAAGATCAATGAAACCTATAACACAGGCTAGGTCAGATCGTTGTCGACGAAGTCAAACTCTCATTTCGCATGGCGACGGCCGAAATCACTACGAAGGTACGTCCACCGTAACGAAAAAGATAAATATATATTCCAGTTCAAGTTGAAACCAATATATATACTAATTATGTGTCCACTTCGTAATCAACTTTCAAGTTATCAATTAATAATTATGTATGTGGAAGTCGATCATTCGAAAGTGCTACCTAGCTAGCTAATTAAGTCGTTATTTGGAGCCAGCAGCCGGCCACTAACAATTTCCACAATTCACACGGTCCGCCGTGTCCCTTTCCTTCATCTGTAGCTCCGGGCTTTAATTAATTAAAAGACGAAGAGGAGGGGGACAATAATAATATTGTATATATGGGATCGGGAAGAAGATCGAAGTCAGATCGAGGTGGGAATGGAGCAGAAGTAAGATGATGGGTTCCCGTCTTCTATGGCCGCCGGCGATGTCCATGGACTGGCCGAGAGGTTCGCTCTCGGCTCGTTTCCTTCTCTTCTTATGTGTCTGCTGCTGCTTCTTTCGAGGTCTAACTGCGAAGAGACTTCATCCTGATGAGGGTACGTACGTTTAATTAATTTCATGATCGATCATATATAGCTTTGATATATCTATATATATAGATAGATAGATAGATATATATACACACACACACACAATCCGAAACTGCCTGTCCATATGATCTTGATCTTAGGAAGATTGCTCCAGACTGTGATCGTTAGAATCTTTTATATATACATGGGTGGGAACATATATATCATCAACCCATTCGTGAGAAAAGAAATTAACAGTGTGTTGCACGCACGTACGTCTTCACTAGCTGTTCAATAGTATCGTTATAATCGATCTTGAGCTTCCCGAAACCATTAGTGCTAGCCTTAAATTATCTGCTCATGATCGCTGCCATGCATCCCTCTCACAGCAAGCTTTAAGATAATGTAATTGATCTTTAACTCGTAGATAAGAGGAATTAAAGGTGATTAATCTACCATTATTAATTAAAAACACACACCCCTTGGCCCCAATTGATGATCTAGATCTAGTGTGTGAGGTGGTCTTTTCTTTTGTTCCTGAATCCATCGCCTGCAACATGGATATTAGTTTGGCAGGGTGGAAGATTACCGTACTGTTATTGAATAAATTAAGAAAGATGCGCACATTCAACTCAAACACTTTTTTTGACTTTATCAAGGAATAAGATTTATAAGAATTTTTACTGTAAAATATATATTTTAACAAATGGTACAATGAAAGTTAAGATTTTCATTGTAACTGTGAAATAGAGAAATAAAAAAGAATTTTTTTACCTTAAAAATTATATCAATTTTAAAAAAATAAATTTCAAACTCACTTAATCTACTACTTTTGTCAAACAAAATCATAGTTAAGATCGAGTCTTGACCACTACTCTACGTGTTATCTTCGTAGAGACGTTGATTTATCCACCAAAGACAGCTCTTTTGGAGAGTGATTGAGTTGGAAACTTCGTTTCTTTCGATTTCACTTACTGCATGCATAATTAGTTATAACAATCGTAAAGAGTTAAAATTAAAAGTAACTAAACAAACAATATTAAAAATATATAGTAAATTGTAAAATAAAAATTTTATGTATAGAAGTTTATAGGATAATAATAATAAATAAAAATTTAATAAAATTAAAGTTGAAACTCTTAATAATAAAACAAATAATAAAGAAGACGAAAACGGTAAGGGAGACTTTGGCATTCATGTAGTGCAAGGCAACCCATTGGTTGACCTTCGGAAACGGTCGAATGAATAAAATTTCTCCACACAATAAAAGAAAACACGCTCCAAATACATGAAAAGGTCAACTGGTTTGTCCCACTGGTGATGACTTTACGTTACTAGCTGGTCATTTGATAGCGACCCACAAATTAATTTCTTTGGACATTTTCCATAAAATTTTTTTTCCTACAAAGACATTTTCTTGATTTTCCTTGTATCTATATGTCAGAAAAATTAGAAAACTGTTTTCTCATTTACACTGATATAAGTATTAACTTTGCAAAAAATTTTCCTACCCTCCTACCATACGGAAAAAATTTCTATCCTGCATGAATGTCTTTGCGGCGATTCTCAACCTCCCTAACTCTTTGTGTACAACGTTGTTTGCATCTTTGCCTTTGTCAATAGTGATCAAATTAAACACTTTATATGTTTGTATCTGGTAAACCCTCTGCATTGTCCCTCTCTGTAGCATTCCTTGCACAGACAATTCAATGTTGATACCTCCACATCTATCCATGGCGAACCCAACCCACCTTTCCCTCTCCATGGCCTCCCCTGTGTGGACGATTCAACATTGACCCCTCTATGTCTCTACCTCCATTTGCAGTGATTCCTACATGTCTTCGCCTCCAATCTGTATGTAGCGATTTAAGAAAAGTTGCATTAATTATGCTGAATATTTCATAATCCATTTATTTATTTTAGGTTTTAGTTTCTGTTTCTTTGGATTTAAATATTCCTTAAGATTGAATTAATTATGATCGGTAAAATTAAACATTCAAGATTTTAACGTTATTTTTTTTTTGAAAACAATCTCACATAATTTAAGTAAAAATTGAATCTAAACTTTAACTTGTTAATGAACTTCAAAATTTCTTTTATGTTTCTTTAATTTTGTGGTATTATGCGGTTCATGAATTTTATAACATTACGTAGGTTATACATTTTACAACATTTAATAACTTCTTTGTTATTATATACATAAATACTTATATATCTTCGAAATTTTCTTTACTTTTTGTTAACCACGTAAACATATATTGAGAAAAAGTTTTATGTGATGTACACAAATATCAAGAAAATAAATTCTAATAAAGAGTCTGTGCTTTTAAAAAATATGAAAATAGGAAAAAAAGTAGTAAATTTAGCTTACCACTCCTCACAATTTCCTACCATTTATCACACTTTTCAAAAGCACAAAATAATTTTCTAAATTTTCAATAGAAACTATTTTTCAAATTTTTTGAGAAAATATTTTCTAAAGTACACAAATAAATCCTAAATTATTTTAAAATGGTTAAAAAACTAGCTAGTTATGTTAAAAAGATTTAAATACGAATTTTCTTTATTCTAATACCAATAAAATTATAAAATATCACTTACGCTAACATTAATGGTTTTATCAGAGGTAAAGTTGCGAGAAATATAAAACCTATTGTCTATCTTTAAAAAAAAAAAAAAATCCACCAATGCAAGTTTTAAAAAAAGAACTGCCGATTCCCACGTGGAGGTGACGTGACGTCCCGTGAGAAAGAACGAGGTTTTGGTGTCAACGTTGGACTTCGCATTCTCAGTTACGAGGTATGATTTTTATTTAAATTAAAAATTATTTTTAATATAATAATGATAAAAATATTTTTAAGATATTTTTTTAAAAGAAGTTCAAAAAGATATTCAAAAGAATCTTTGATATAAAAAGTTAAAGAAATTACTTTTTTCTGTTCTCGAAATTGAAAAAGTTTCTACGGAAGCTTACAATTTAATACGAAGGTTTGTACAAAAATGATAGAAAAAAAATCAAGAATTTAAGAATTGACGTAAAACAGAAATAACGAAATTTAACAGAAAATTACTCAAAAATGATGACTTTGAAAATCTGTGTAGAATGAAATATTAAATGTCACAACGTTGACAACTCTTAAACAAGTTGGGTGGTTAATTTTCCGTGTATTCAGAGCATTGGAAATGGATATCAAGAAATCGTGCTTTATTCTCATATGTTGGGAAATTATAGGAAAGTAATTTTCCATCATTTCCTATTGATACAAGCACTATTTAAAATCTAGTTAATGAAAAATGACTTTTTCATGATTTCCTTTTCTATTATTTTCTAGTGCACAAATACCTTCTAATAGTCAACGACATCTTTCTTTGAATAACAGTATTGCAATATCATTTCAAAGTATGTCATCACTACAATGATGATATAAGACTAAAAAGTTTTGAGTTTGCTGTAGGGGGATTTGTGCGTTGAGAAACAATGGGAAAAGGTAAAAAATGGAATTGGTGAGAATTAAATTCCCACCAATGAGGTGTTTGTGCTGTTTAATGGGAAACTTGTGCTTTTTCCCATCCCCCACCCTTAACAATGGGCACAAAAGAAAAGACACATTGCTCACTCTCCTATCTTCACTTGTGCCTGCTCGCTTGCTCATAGATCTATCAATGAAACCCTTGCGTGCTCACTTGTGTCTTTCCACTTGTTGCTTGCACCCTACTTGTGCTGCTTACTCATCACTCATGGTGTTTGCTCGCTCATTGTCCTACCTTTGTCATTGTTGGAAACAAGGAAAAGCTTCTTATTCAACAGATTCACTGATGTCGAAAAAGAAGGGTTGGATGAAATGGAAAAAAAAAAAAGGGTAAAAGGAAAAAGAAAAATAAAGGGAAAAAATATAAAAAGAAAGGAGAGAAGAGAGTTTTTTTTATGGAAATATTTGTTTATGTGGGCATTATCTTTTATGAAAGGAATATCGAATATTTTAATTTGTAAAAATGCATTATATTTTTTATCAAAGTATTTATTTTTACAATAATAATATTATTTATTAAAATTCTAATGTTAATCACTTAAATTATGAAATTATTTATTCTATATGCACAAATACCTGAATTTTCCAATCTTTTTCATTACATGCAAAAACACCTACGATGAGAATTTGTTTCCCATCTTTTGCTATCATTTCCACAGGAATTGAATTCTCATCAATTTTTTTTAGTCATTCCTGTATGCACAAACCCCCCCCCTCAATTACTATAACATAGCTTCAATTTTTTTATTTTTAGAATTTTTAAATAATTTTTGGAATAAGATAAATATATGAAATTAGAATTTTCTTTTCTAAGTAGTGAAAATCTTAAGATTTTAATGTGCTACTAAAAACTTACAAAGAATTTTTCTTTATTTTGTAGTCATTTTAAAATTAGATTTCATTTCAACAAAGAGTTTCTAGGTGTGTTCACGAATAACTCTTTTCAACTTCTAAAATTACTCCCAACATCATTATTATTACATAGATTTCAACATATAAATTTTTATCACCTAAATTACTATGCAGTTTCAACTTCATTCATAAGACTAACTCTAAATTCAATTCTTTCCAACTCCTAGAATTGAAAAAATGCTACTCGTGAACATACCCTTTGTGCAAACTTGAAAGAATCACCAATAGTCTAAGAGTGTGTTTACCCACTCTCCTCTATCACTCTTGGAGTGGGCAAAAACACTTTCGAGAGTGATTTAGGGTGAATAATGTTTTGTGTGATGCACTTCTTTCTTCTACCTCTTCTCTCCTTTCTTCATCTTCATGTTCTAGCTTGTAAAACATGGAGAGACCAAAATCCATGGCCTTCAATGTAGCATCCTTGTCTTCATTGAGCAAGAGAAAGTTCTCCGGCTTGAGGTCCTTGCGCATCACCCCCATGGGAATGACAGGCCTCCACAACTTCGATGATGGTCTTGATTAGTTGGGTGGCATTCCTTTCGTGGTGGTGGCCCTTCACCACGATCCTGTTGAACAACTTGCCACTAGTGCTGAGCTCCATCATGAGGTGCACAAACAACATGTCCTCATATGCACCTTGACCACATTGGGGTGCTTAGATAGGCGGTGCATGATTCGAATCTCCCTGTACACGTCCTCATAGTCCTTTGTCAAGAACCTCCTTCGATTCCAACTCCCTAAGTATGTCTTGCAGAGATCGTTGTTGACGTACTCGATGCACAGCCAAAGGTGTGGCCATTGAGAGTTTTGATTTCGGGCAATTGTGGGAGAAAGAAGAAGAAAGAAGATGTGGGGATGTGTCCTCTCTCATTAGGGAAGCTAGTTCTCAGGAATTGGGTTGCGGATTTGATTTCAAGGCTATCCTCATTCATTCTTTTACCACTATATATATAGTGGTTACTTACATACTATTTCATCATTACATGTCATTATCAATGACTTACCTAATATCTAAACCTTACCAACCCAGTATGGGCTTGGTAGACAAAAGAGACAAGTATTACTTTGACAAAAAGAGGCAATTGGTAACAAAAAAGGTACATGCCCTGACATCCCTCCCACTTTAAGTGCAATGTTGTCTTGCTGTTGCAAAGTCTGCTACCCACACGTCTTCAAGTTTTTGCATATGTTGAGGAAATTTTTAGGAAAGCATATGGTAATTTTCCCAGGTGGCATTTTCTAGACCGTCCTTGTCCCATCTCACAAGGATTTCAGTTGCCGCACGATTCCCTTGTTTAACCATCTATCTTCTTAGAATCTAGGCAGGTATGCGGTCGGTGTTGCTGATTAGCCAAAAAGGGGGAATGATAGCCGACGCCAAAGTATCTCTAATTCTTTTCTTCAATTGAGACATGTGGAAAATCAAGTGCACCTTGGATTCATTTGGTAATTAGAGGTGGTAGGCTACTTGTCCAACCCTGGACTTGATCTAAAATGGGCCAAAGAAATGAGATGAAGTTTTATGTAAACCCAGTCTTTAGCTTCATACATCCGTTCTATGTGCTGCCGATCAACGAAGAACTTCATTTGCTCCTAGGCTCGGGATAACTTTTCCCTAAGGTGTTTAAGCATTCCTTCTTAAGTGGCTAGGTGTTCTTCCACAGCAGTTGTATGGGATGTTCTTGGTTCATAGGACAGTAGAATAGGAGGTGTTTTTCCATAAACTATCTTGAATAGTGTCATCCCATTGGACGAGTGTCAGAAGGTGTTATAGCAATACTCCACTTAGGGCAACCAATTGATTCATTCCAAAGGCTGCTCACAATAGTAGCATCTTAGGTATTGTTCAACCATTTTATTCACCACTTCCGATTGTTTGTCAGTTTGTGGATGGTTGGCCAAGCTTAGTTATAGTTGAGTTTCGAATCGTCAAAAGAGTTCTTGCCAGAACTTGCTAATAAAGATTTTGTCTCGATCTAAAACAATGGAGTGTGGAATCCCATGGAGTTTCACAACTCCTTCAATGAATTTTGTGGCAACAGTCTTAGCAGTGTATGGGTGGTGAAGGAGAAAGAAATGCCCAAATTTTGAGAGTTAGTCAACTACCACATACACGACTGTATGCCCTTGTGATAAAGGCAGTCCCTCAATAAAGTCCATAGAGATGTCATCCCATATTTGCTTTGGAATTGAGAGGGGTTGTAGTAGTTTGGTGGGGTGGAAGTTCTAAACTTTCATTTGTTGACACAATGCACATTCACATACAAATTACTTAAGATCCTTTTTCATACCACTTGAGTGAACATGTCCAGCTAGGGGAGAACTATAGCATTCTATCATCAGTAGTTCTTGGAGTGGAGAAGTCATTCCAATGATGAGTTGGCCTTGTCGGTACAGTAGTCCATCCCGCCATTGGTACTGAGCGACGTCCAAGGTACTTTCCTCCCATTGTTGATGATAGGTTTGCATTTCTTTGTTGGTTTCATAGGAGCTTCTTACTTGTTCTACCCATGCGGGTTGCAGGATAGAAATGGCATACAATTCCCCTTTTTCCTCTTCTTCCTATTGGGATAAGGCATTAGTGACTGCATTACTCTTTCTCATTTTGTACTCGCCAAGCCCAATAACTTAACAAGCCACTTTTGTTGAGCTAAGGAATGAATTTTTTATTCCAACAAGAACTTAAGACTTCATTGGTTCATGCATAGCTAGAACTATCTCTTGATCAAGTAAGGTCTCCACTTCTTAATAATGAGCAGCAATGCTAAGAGTTTTTTCTCATAGGTTGACAAGTGTTGATGTTGTGATCTGAAGGCTTGACTCAAATAAGCTATTGATCAATCCTATTGTAATAAAACTGTCCAACTACCCCCATTCCCTTGTCGTACATGTCGCATTCGATGATGAAGGGTTGTGAAAAATCAAAGAGGGCCATACCAACAACTGAGATAGAGCTTGTTTGAGAGCAAGGAATGCGGTAGCTACCTTTGGGGTTCAGTTGAAGTTGTTCTTTTTGAGTAGATGGGTGAGGAGAGTAATGAGAGTTTCATAGTTGTGAATAAACTTGTGATAGTAGCTCGCAAGCCCAAGGAAACTTTTGAGAGCTCTCATAGTTTGGGAGGTTGGCCAATTGATGATGTTGGTGATCTACTATTCTGGACAAACACCTTTGTTGGTGATGACATGCCTTATTGTTAGGCAATGAAACTACACTTGCTCTTCTTAGCGTAGAGTTAATCTTCTTGAAGCTTTGCTAGGACCTATCGATGGTGTTATAAATGATTTTCCTTACACTATAGACAAGGTTATCATTAAAAAAGACTAAGACAAACCTTTGTAACCAAGGTCAGAAAATCTTGTTCATGGTGGATTGGAAGGTTGACGATGCATTGGTGAGGCTATAACAAGAGATACATAATTCCCTTCGTGTGTCTAGAATGCCGTTTTGTGGATGGCTGTCAAGTGCATCCTGATTTGGTAGTAGCTACATGAAGGTCCAACTTGGAATAATACCTTACTTGAGTTAGTTTGTCAAGGAGTTTGTCAATTACTAGAATGGGGAACTTGTCTTTAATCGTCCCCCCATTGAGTTTCCGGTAGTCTACACAAAAACACCAACTCCCATATTTCTTTCGAATGAGCAACATAGGGGAGGACAAAGGGGTAGTCGATGGCCAAATGATCCCCCCCTCCAGGAAGTTCTTCACTTATCATTCAATTTCATATTTCTAGAAATGTGAGTATTGGTAGGGTGCCACCGAAACCATGTGTCTCCCTCCTTCAAGGGAATTCTATGCTCTTGTGCTAAGCTAGGTAGCAGTCCAATGGGTTTGATAAAAACAACTTGAAACTCTTCTAGCATACTTTGGAGTTTTGGGTTGCCCTCCTTTTCTCCTTCTCCTTCCTCTTGGGCTGAATAAATCAGTGCACCATTATAAAGTTTCCCCTCTATGCATCAGATATCCTTCCAGGTTTTTTCTTTGACTTGCGGATTTGTGATGCCTTATTAGTGTGCTTGCCTTCTTTCATGTTAGAACACCATTACCTTCTATTTTAGATCCCATTCAAAAGGGCCCAACGTCTCAAGCCATTGAATGTTGAGGATTGCATCATAAAGCCTGACCTCCATGATGTGGAATTTCAAGTGTAGCTCAATGCCTTGGCACCACATTTGAACTCCCCTGATGATGTCATACGATGGAAAGCGTCGTCCCCCAACAATTCTAATTTGACCCCTGGTCTAATGATAGGTCTCAATACCTTGAGGCAACAGTTGCAAATCCAAAAAGTTGTGAGTACTTCCTATATCTACCATTATTATTGCTCTTCGTCCTTTAATATTTGCCCACAGCTACATAGTTCGAGGTTTGCCTTGGCTCAAGATGGTGTGCATGAAAACACGAGACTCTCTGTCATCTTTACCCTTTGAGCCTTCACCTTTCCTGGCCGATTCCTCGTTCTCCTTCATCAACATCGGGTTAAGGATTTTATTTTTACATTTGTGTCCTCAAACCCAACATTCATCATAGTTGTAGCATAAGTTCTTTTCCTGTCATTCCTTCATTTCCTTGGGTGAGAGTATTCAAACTAGAAACATTTCCTCTCCTCGTTTCATTTCTTCAGGACCACCCATGGTCCAACTGCCTTGACCCTCCTCGACATTCTTGTGTCAATTGGGCTTCTTTTTATTAAGCTTCCCTTCAAATAGTTGAGTGGCTTGTGCAATGACAACAAAACTGGGGTGCTCAAGTAATTGCACTTCAGTTCACCTCCTCTTTGAGTCCACTGATAAAGATTAAAAACACATTTGGTTCATTCACGCCTTTCACCCATTCAAAAGCTTCTCAAATTGGGACTAATATTCCTTAACGATGGTCCATTGGTGCATTTTAGCTAGTTGGGCCATGGGTTGCTCCACCTCATTGTCACCAACCTGTGTGACAAAGTCTTCCTTGAACTGTTCCTAGTTTCGGTCACCTATACCCTTTTCGTACCAATCAAACCATTGGGTAGCTTGATCAGCCAAGTGGAGCGTCACATACCTAATCTTTTAATCATTCTCCACCTCATAATATCCAAAGAACCTTCTGGCTTGGGAAAGCCACTCATTTGAGTCACCTTCCCTATTGAAGATTGGAAAGATGGGTTTCAATGTAGGTTTTGGAGTTCCCTCTCGACCCTCTTCTCGGCCAGGCAGTTGTTGAGCATTCCTCCCTCTTTATGTGACCTCCCTCACCTGATTTATTAATTCTTGAATCATCCACTACGTCTCTAAGGTTTTAGAACGTTGCTCTTGTCAAAGAGTGTGCAACATCTCTTAAAGCTCGTTCACTTCTATATTCTAGGTTTTGGCTTTAATATCGTTCTGTTAGGAACTTACTCCTATTCCAACTCCTCGAGTATGTCTTACAGAGATCATTGTCAGCTTACTTGGTGCATAGTTGAAGGCGGCCGTCGAGAGTTTCGATTTCGAGCAATTATGAGAGAAAGAAGAAGGAAGAAAATGTGGGGAGATGTCCTCTCCCGTTGGGGAAGCTAGTTCCTTGGAATTAGGTTGTGGATTAGTTTTCAAGGCTGTCATCAATTACTTACCTAATATCTAAATCTTACCAACCCGCTTAGTAGACAAAAGAGACAAGTATTACTTCGACAAAAAGAGAGTCGGTAACAAAAAGGATACATGCCTCTGACATCCTCGTAGCAGAGGAGCTTGCACTTGGGGATGAACTTGAAGGCGCAGCATTGGCCGATGGCCTTGTCAATGCAGACATAGGTGGTGTTGAACTGCCCTTGACCCAGCTTCTTCCCTAGCTAGTAGAGCTCCCTAAGGTTGGGGGTCTTGTAGGGAAGGACAAAGGTGGGTTTGGATTTCTCCATGGATTTTCAATGACTACCCACTTTGGAATTGGGGATTGGGAGAGGGCAGACTGCGGCCTTGGAGGATTTTGAGGACTACCTGCTCGTCAATTGATTGATTAATTGGTGGAAGCCCCCCTCACCCCGAAACCCAAAAGCACAAAAAGCTAATCTTGGTGGGATTTGACTGGACCTGACGAGTTTGGGGGGAGTTGTGGCTTTTCCTTCTTCTCCCTCTGATGAGAGGAACAAGTAGAAGAAGAGGAGGGGGAGACCTAAATAGACACAAATGGTGAAGGTTGCTGTTAACCAGAAAGCAGCAAAGAAGGCTGTTCTGGTTCCATGTTTGTCACGAGGAAGATGGTATGTTTTCTTACCATCCTTTTAAAATTCGTCACAATTCCAAAAAATTGGTAAAAGTACAAAATGGATTCGTAACATTTTTAAGGTACGTTAACAATAATAAAGTGGATGTTAACTTTATTTTTTCAAATTCTAGTTAAATTTGTGAGACATCTAATAAAAATAAAACACTAATTTGTATCACTACGCAAAAAATAAATATGAAAATAAAGCATCTGAGAAAAATAGACTTGAAATATTCATTCATCTTCAACATATTAAAAATATTTAAATTTTTTTACCGATTTTGTAAGGTTCGTTAGTTATTTTTTATTATTTGGAAATTTCATAAAATATTAGAAAAGAACCTTATTCATTGATATTCCGTTTTAATCGATTATAATATACGTGATCTTTGAAATAACACTTTTCTACCGTTATATTACTAAAAACAAATCCTATGGAAACTCTATTATATGATAATTTTTTTAACTGGATTGTAATATTTATTATTAAGTAAATAATTTTCATGGATAAGGATAAATGTGGTATTTCCACAAAAATGTCAACACTCCCCGCTTCTTGCAAATGCAACTTCGGTTTACGTGTCATTTCCCTCTCAAAATATGACTTCCATTTTTTCAAATATTGCATGAAAAATTTAACTTATGTTCGTAAATATTTGGTTTACTACAAAATAATAGAAGAAATTAATTAAAAAATAGAAATATCATCATGAAAATAGAAGTTATTTTATGAACTAAGATAAGTGATAAGTGATAAGTGAATAAGGCTTAATTCTTTTAATCCTATGATTTTGAAAAATAAATTACGAAAAAGTATTCATTTTTTTTTCCAAAATATATTATATTAACTAGAAATGAATTTCTTTGAAAATGACGACTACAAAAAAAAAATTTCGTAAAATTTGACAAATGTGTAAAATCATTTTTCAGGAAAATTTAGAAAATCATTTTTGTGGTATTTATATACATTATAAAATAAAGAAATTTAACAATTTGCATGGTTACAAAAAATAAAGAAAATTTTCAAGATTATGAGTTTTTAAGTCAAAAATACGAGAAATAAAAATTTTAAAAAATAAAAATAAAAAATAAAAAAAAAAATAAAAAAATAAAATTTTCTAATTTTTTTTAAGATTGATCGTACATGTTATAAAAAATTTTAAAAAATTAATTAAAAAAATTATAAATATTTTATATATTAATATTTTAAATATAATTTTACATTTTTCTAATAATCACACATTTACTAATGATTAAAGAATGTCTGACAAGACATACAAGATAAAAATAAGTAAATAATAATAATTATACTTATAAAATAATTTAAAACTTTCGAAATATACGAATATTTAAAAATCTAAAATTCTTTTATTTTTTTATTTTTCAAAATTTCTAACATATACTACCAACTCCCTGTATATGCAACGGATTGCTGTGACTGTGATGGCAATGGATGAATTTGTTATTTCTTACGATCTTGATTGATGGGTTTGCAGTTGGGGTACTGAAACAAATAGACGCAAAGCTGAAGGTGGGGTGGGACTTCAGCGTGGACCCTTGCAGCGGGAAGAACGGATGGTTGCAGGACAACACCACCGGCATCAACCACGTTGTCCGCAATGTCACCTGTGGCAACTGCGACGCCAACATCTGTCGCATCGTTAACCTGTACCTTCCATCCCCACTTTCCCCTCGCATCGTCGACCACTGTCGTGTTTCTGACGTCCCTACGATTGTTTTGGATGATAACCTAGATCGCTCAAGACCCAGAACTTGACCGGAGTCCTCCCGCCAGAGGTCGCCAATCTGACATCTTTGGCGCAATTGTAAGTCATCGTGAGAACGTGTTGTGTGGTTTTTTTCTTTTTTTGGTTTGGTTTTGTGACCTAGGTTTGATGTGGTTTTGCTGTTATTATCGTGTCGAAGCAGAGATCTCACTCGTAACTACATCAATGGGACCATCCCTTACGAGTGGGCAACCCTTTCCGTCCTCAACATGTAATGCTTCCTCTTTGTTTCACATTGTTTTTTTGTTCAGACAGTTTTTTAGGTTAATTTCAATGCAGATCGCTTGGCGGCAACCGCATCTCAGGCAGGATACCTAATGAGATTGGGGATATCGCTTCCCTCGAATCCCTGTATGATTTGTTTCATTTACATATTTTCAATAGCTCCAATTTGATAATTGCGTCATAGTTTTCTCTGTTTATTCTGGTCTTTTGGATTGCAAGGTTTATTTACTGTTTAACAGACAGTTCCTTGAATGTATTTTGAAGGGTCCTGGAAAATAACCTACTGGAAGGCCCTATTCCTAGTTCCCTTGGACGGTTGCAAAACTTGAGTAGGCTGTAAGATCCTTTGTTTGTTGAAAAGTCCAAAGGAAAAGTTGATGCATAATAATATTCTCCCATTAAAAGTTGTCCATTTACCACTCTATTTGGCCATTTCAGGATACTTTCTGGCAATTACCTTACAGGAGAGCTTCCAGAGTCACTAGGAAATCTTAAGAGCTTGATTGATTTGTATGTTTGGAGCTTTTTCATGTTCTTTGTTTTCTATGCCACTTGTCAAAAATTTCATCTTATGGATGTCGATTACATGTGAACATGCACACTGATTAGGTTACATTTTGCATGCATTAGATATATTTTTTAATTTATAATGTTTATCATGTAAACTCATATGATTCCTATTTCTGCCATACATGTTTGCAGTAGGATTGATGGGAATGACATACATGGGAAGGTTCCTCGTTTCATTGGAAACTTGACAAATCTCTTGATGTTGTGAGTGCCAGGGTGCTCTATTGTTGTTTTAGTTTTCAAGTTTTTGTTTGGCTTTTGCATTTGAAATTAATAATGATTCTGATGACAAGGTAATTGCAATTCATTTGCTTTTCTGCTTGTATGTAGGCACATACAAGGGACATCATTGGAGGGACCATTTCATTCTGAAATTTCTACATTGCAAAACATATTTGAATTGTATGAATGGCATAACATCTTATACTGCTCGGATGTATCTAAAACTGCAATTTTCACTGACATCAAAATTCAACATTTATTCATTTGCAGGCTTGTATCCGACTTCAAAGGAGATGGGAATTTTCCAC
Source organism: Amphibolis antarctica (assembly GCA_024699675.1). NCBI lineage: Eukaryota > Viridiplantae > Streptophyta > Magnoliopsida > Alismatales > Cymodoceaceae > Amphibolis > Amphibolis antarctica. The sequence goes on from JAMKPZ010000741.1 coordinate 20,950, forward strand.
CTTTGCAAAATATGAAGTTGAAAAAATTGTATGTACTGAGCATCATTATGGTTATATGTCCTTGATTTCTTCAATTTTCTGATCAAAAGTTTCTTTTTGCATTGCAGAATCCTCAGGAATTGCTCCATATCTGGCAAACTTCCTGCATACATTGGGAAAATGAAAACTCTAAAAGTCCTGTAAGTTTTTGACAAAGATGTTTCTCTATGAATACTAGATTTACTGCTTGGTTCAGTAGGTGGGCTATTACTATGGTCTGACTTTGAAAGCATACATTTAAATGAAAATTTAACAGCTTTGTTAAAATTCTGATAAATATATGAAATACCAAACTTTTTTGGTCAATTGAGATCCTTGAAAATTGCTTGTACATATCAAGCAAGTTATGTTTATCATTTATTTCTTTTCCTGCAGTGACTTGAGTTTTAACAACTTTACGGGTGAAATCCCACACTCCTATAGAGGATTAGCATTGTCGATTGACAATTTGTAAGAGCTTTCACATTTCACTTGCATCATTTGATCATATCTTGTATTTTTAATGACCCTAGAAATGTATGAACTGTTTTTTATATCATTTCAGTGTTTTTAGAAGTAACCATTGTGTACTGGTAGGTGACTATTTGTTTTTCATTTTCATATAGGTATGTTACTAATAACATGCTAACTGGAAGAATACCTGATTGGATACGCAATAGTAGAAAAGTAATGTATGTATAATTTACTGCATTTTTTTAACATTCTCACATCATGGTGTAGGCTTAACATTTAGCATTTTGATATAAATCATTTTAGAGATGTGTCTTACAATAACTTTGAGGCTTCATCTGCACCAACATATTGTGAGCAGCAAGGAACTCTTGTGTGAGTATTAGGTTTTATCCTTTGGCACATTTATCATTTTTGTATCTCTCTTGATGTATACCTTTCATGAGCAGGAATGTTCTTGCTAGTTCTTCATTGTCGAAAAGTGAAGTGTGAGATTATTATTCCCACAGAAGAACATTTTATTCTTTTTGTACTCTTCTGAAGTGATTTCATGAATTTAAAAACAATACCCTTTTGCTTGCTTATGCTGCAGGATAAACCATTGCTTAAGAAAGGACTTCCCATGCTCAAAGAGTCCCAAAAGTAAAAAAAATTGTTTTAAATTTATCATTCAAATTGCAAAATGCTATTTTTAGAGCTAACTATATTCGCTTATTGAATATGTACAGACTATAATTTATTCATTAATTGTGGTGGTGAAGCTGTAAAAATTGGAGATGATCAATATGATCAAGACATAGCACTAATGGGTGCATCCACATTCTTCCTTTCATCTAACAAAAAATGGGCTTTCAGCAGTACAGGGGATTTCTTTGGAAACCCCTTAGCAAATTATGTAGCAAAAAACAACACAGTCATAAACACAGACAACCCAGAACTATATATGAGGGCCCGTCTTAGTCCATCTTCTCTCAAGTACTATGGACTTTGTCTCCACAAAGGAAATTACACGGTTAATCTCCACTTTTCAGAGATAACGTTTGTGGATGGAAATACATTTTTCAGTGTTGGGAGGCGTTATTTTGATGTGTACATCCAGGTGATTTAATTACTTCAAAAATTTAGTTCTTATTCAATAGCTTCTGTTCACATTTTAATGATTTTAACATACTTTTTACATTACACCATGTTTCATTGCCTAGGGATTTTTTAAAAATTCTTGTTAAAAGAAAGAATATGAGAAGTTGGTAGAGAAGTAAATAAACTTTAGAATGGGATGACTACTTATATTCAAAAGGTTGCCAAGGAAATTTTATGAGAGTTTTGTGAGATGGTTTTATAAAAGATAATAAATGTTATAATTAAAAAAAGTTAGTGGTGGAATGAAGATGTATAAAAGATAATAACAAAAATGAAAAAATGTTATAAACCTATCATAAATGTAGAAATGAGAAAATTTGGAAAATTATAAGTTAGCAAACCTATAAGCAAGGCCTTGGAAATCGATCCAGATCAGTGTTTTTTTTTGAGCCAGTTCAAAATTTGATATTCTTGATCTTGAAACCTTAGGTATTATTGAAAATACTACAGATTGAATGATTTGTTGTCTAGGATCAGTGTTGGATTGATGAATCATTTGCTGTAGTGAAGTTTTTGACTTTTCAAAGGATGGATCAGTTGATTTGTCAAAATGATTTATTAATCTGGTGATAGGTTCTCTATAGAAGCCTCCATTGACCATTAAAGCCTCTGCCAAAGGCTTCTCTGTTGACTATTGAAGGAAAGCTACTTTTGTGTTTGTGAATGTGAACCTTGTAATCCATTAGGGTTTTCAGGTGGGGAGAAGGGACGAGGACAAAGTAGGAGGGAGGCTGAGGCATGTGAGAGGAAAAGGAAAAAAGGAAAGAAAAAGAAGAAAATTATAGGATCGATTTGTTTAACTAAAGAAAGGGTAAATAGTGATTTTTTTCAAGTTTAATTAACTTACAATTGCTTGCACAAATTTTACAACAGTTATTTGATTATTTTAACAACTATGCAATGTTCAGATATGGTATGCACTGTGGAAGCAATAACCAACTTAAATAATGGGAAATAACATGAATTAAAGTACATATACCACATGAATAATAAGATTTGTTGTGGTTCATCCCATACATAAGACTAGTCCACTCCCCTAGCAAATCCAGTTGAGAATTCCACTACACTAGTTTTGTTCATGGGGCCAACATACCACCCCTCTTAAACATTTAATGTTAATTCCAGGTTTTAACACCTAACCCTTTTTGTTTAAACCAAATTCATTAAACCCACCATTGGCTAATCTAGCCAAGTCCTTCGCCTTAGATAACACTGCCAAGTTTGTTTCTTCAACACTAGAAGTGCTCTTAATTGAGAAGTTTTCTAGCTCAAATGGATTTCTACTCTTATTTTTATTTATTTTTGGTATGATTTCTTCTTTAATAGTGGACATTTATCTTGAGAATGTCTTAGATTATTGCACTTATGGTTTCAAATATCGGTATCATATCGATGATTGATTCTCTAAAAAAGGAAACATATCATAGATCAAGGATTGTATCAGTGAAAATATAATACTTTTGTGAAAATGATCATAAAATATCAAATTTCAATTTTAAACTTAAGGATAAGATATAAAAAAATGTAATAAGTATATAAAATTACCTAAATAATTTTTTTAGGCAATTTTCATACATAAAATATCTATTAGATAGAGATATAATAATTGTATGTATGAGAAAAGTCTCAAACCATTTATAAATAACTAAAAATATTGACAATGATAAATGATTTAAAAAGCAATTAAATTATACATATATTAATTCTATGTTGAATTGTCTCCTTCATTTCCCTTTACATAAAGGAAAGAAGGTTTTTTCCTTTCCTATAACTTTTTAATAATTAAAAATTTAATTTATTACAATATTTTAGAGTAAATTATAATTTTTTATTTTTATAATGTAATTAATATATTTTAAAAATTCTTGAATGAATTAATTTAAAAAATAGAAAATAAAATTTGTGAGAATATAAATGAATAATGTTATTTATTAGCAAATACAAATTTTTTTAAAAATAAAAATATAATTTTTATTTATTTAAAACATAATTTTTACGTGATAATATTTTTTTTCTTTTTGTTTCTCCTTTTTAAATGTGTTTCTTTTTTCTTTTTCTTTTTTTTCTTCTTTTTCTTTCTCTTTTTCCCTTTTCCTTCCACATGTTGCATGCGTGAACTCATCTTCTTCCTTGGTTGATTGAGAGTTCAGCCTCTACCTAAAAACCCTAATGGGTTAGGGACTTGGAGCCGATGACGTGAGTTTTTTGCAGAGTCTTCCACTCTTAATTTTTTAAGAGTTTTCAAAGTACCCTATAAAGATGTATAAATAGATGATTTTCAAGTGTGTTCTAATGACTAGTTTTATAGTACCTTAACAACTAGTTGTAACTCCAGAATGGACTTAAGTTTTAATAAAATATTGATTTGTTTTAGTTTTCTACAAGGACAACGTCTAGTTTTTGGGTGATTTTTTTATCTGTTGATTTAGCCTAAAAATTCTTGACTTATGTACAGAATGGACTAACGATTTGTCAATGTTCAACACAAATTTAAATAAATTCTATTTTCATAAAGCACATCAAATCACATCTAATTTATTTCAAACACATACTGTAATTGTTTTTAATCAAATTACTAATTATTCAATCACGTATGTTTAATTAAAAGACATTCTATTTTCATAATATCAATTTTAAAACATGCCAAATATATTTTGAATTCAAAATTCAAATTTTGAGAACATTTAATTTTAAATTTAAATGACAGCACATGAAATTAATGTTAATAAACAGTTCAATTATTTCATAAGCATAAAATTATTTTTAATCTAAATTTTCAAAACTAAATTTCCATTTTAGTAAAATCCAGTGTATTAGACAGTGTAAATTGAAACTTTAGCTCCTGTTTATCTCACCTTTGGTGTAACAAGCGGTGTACCAACATTTCAGTTTTGTATGGTGTCACTTCTAGTTTACTAGGTGGTCTTACCAAATGGTGTTATTGGATGGTGTATCACAACTCTTCAGCCCTACAGTTTCAGTGTAGGTTACCTTCAATGTATTGAGCAGGGTTGTCGATTGGTTGGACTGAACAATGTATTGGGTCAGCTTAACTCTTCACTCCTTAGTATGCCTTTCTTTGGTGTACTAAGTGGTGATACTGTTCAGTTGAGCCAGATGGCATATCGAGTCAGTTTAGCTCCTCGCTCTTTAGTATGTGACTTTGTCTAATGTACTGAGTGGTGGTACCAATCAATTAAATCAGACAGTGTGTTGTATTAGCAGTCTTTGACCATCATAATAACCCTTATTCGAAAATCAGAATATTTAAATTACCTTTAGAATATTCTGGACTTAACCTTAGAATTTAGGATTAGTACTTGGGGATATTCTTTATCAATCAAGCATTATAAGATATTTAAACAATATTCAAGCATGATCAAAATAATACATTGTCTAAGTTTTTCATCATCAAAACCAATAATGAAGGACTTTCCTAACTAAAGGATTTTTCCTAACACAAACCACAAAAACTACTCTCCTTTAACAATACGTGGGAATGCAGTATTCTAAATGCTTTTTAAGGTTTCAATATGATGAGTGTAATAGTGAATTTTCTTCATTTTCAGCTTTAATCAACCTTGGGAAGCCTCTAAATGTGTTAGAATAATGCTTAGAATGATGGCAGAGTTAGGAGTAAATAGAGGCTTGCATTCTACAGCTCTAGGGTTCTTTAGATATAAAAAACTATTGGCAAATTTGTTTTAACGATCTGTTTTATGTATTACAATCAGTAAAAAAAATTGTCGGTGACCCAAAGTAGTTAAGCTAAGTGACCATTGGTGGCTTGAAAAGAACTGCTGGTGGCCCTAGGTAGTCAAGCTAGGTGACCATCGGTGGCTTAGAAAGATTGGCTAGTGGCCTGAAGTAGTCAAGCTAAGTGACTGTCAATGCCCTGAAATAAAATTGTTAGTGATTCAGAAACTATCTTAGAATATTGTTGAAGACCCGATGATAAGAGTCATTCCAAATAACTTACGTCACATGTGACCTATATGTCCTATATGAAAGTTCTAATATGTGTGGGCATTGAGAAGCATCAAGGGGATTACAAAAATTTCTGAAGACAAAAAAAAGTATATCATAAGTAAGCCTGGATTGGTGTAATTTATGTGCATTGTCTCTAATGGATTGGTGTAAAATTCATTGTTTCAATTTCAAGTAATCACCAATTTTCAATGTAATATGTAGGTTTTCAGTACTTCTGTTGTTCAAATGCCACAGGATCGAATTGTTCTGAAGGACTTCAATATTGTAGCTGAAGCAAATGGGACTGGTCGAGAAGTTATCAAAAGCTTTAATGCAACTGTAGATGGTACCACTTTGGAGATTGACTTTCGATGGTCTGGAAAAGGAACTAATTCTGTACCAGAAAAGGGTGTATATGGGCCACTTATATCAGCCATTTCAGTTACACCTAGTAAGCATTTAAAAGACTCAGAATTTGCATATATAAGTAATGTGTTTGTCCTTTTTATAATGCCTCATAAGTTGATGTATGCAGAGTTTACACCTTTTATGGAGTCGTCCAATGGTCTGACACTCCGTTCTGTCATTGGCATTGTGATTGGTTTACTTGTTGTTTTCTTGATCTTGATCATCTTCCTTTTTTCACTAAGGAGAAAATACTATGACAATGATGGTAATGCAAACTTTTTTCTGTGTATTAAAATGTTTCAATAGCCTCATATCCTGTCCTTTTACATAACCCTATCATGAAGAAAATTTTTGTTTCAATAGGACTTCGAGATATTAACTTGCAAATAAGTCAATTCAGCTTAAGACTTATTAGAGCTGCAACTGGGAATTTTGATCATGCAAATAAGATTGGCGAAGGTGGATTTGGCCCAGTATTCAAGGTTAAAGATTGTTTTTTATTTTGGATATTGTCTTTTTCACTTTTAGTTTGTCAGTTTTCTTTGGTAGTATTCTGAATGGAGGTTGTGTAATCTTAGGGTGTACTTCCAAATGGCACTCCAGTTGCTGTCAAACAACTGTCATCATGGTCAAGGCAGGGGAACAGAGAATTCATAACTGAGATAGGCATGATTTCTGCATTGCAACACCCAAATCTGGTGAAACTTCTAGGTTGTTGCATTGAAGGAAATCAGTTGCTTTTGGTATACGAATATATGGAAAACAATAGTCTATCTCACATTTTATTTGGTAACTCATTTCAACTGCAATTATCTTGTTCTTTCCGTTAATGTTTTTTTTGGGTCAAAATGCAACTTTTGTTATGTGTAGGTCCTGGTGTTGAAAGGGTGAAGCTGGATTGGAAAACAAGATGTGATATATGCTTAGGAATAGCAAGAGGTCTAAAGTACCTGCATGAAGAATCAACAATCAAAATTGTCCATCGAGACATCAAAGCAACCAACATTTTACTTGATAAGGACCTGAATGTGAAGATTTCTGATTTTGGTTTGGCTAAACTTGACGATGCAAAAAATACCCACATTAGTACACGAATAGTAGGAACCAGGTGAGTACAACATACATTGGGAGTATAGGAGCTAATTTTACAAGGACGTGAATATTTTTGACACATGTTCCATATTAGAATTAGAGGTCATCATAATTTTTAACCTCTTATCCTAATTTATCATGTATTATATTGAGAAAAATGTTAATAATGTGTTATAATTTATGGATCATATTTACCAATAAGAATTTTTTGTGAAGATCCTGATATTATGATGAATCAAATGACAATCTTTAGGGGATATATGGCTCCGGAATATGCAATGAGGGGTCACTTAACAGATAAAGCTGATGTTTATGGCTTTGGGATTATTTTGCTAGAGATTGTAAGTGGGAAGAATAATGTCATATTCATGCCAGATATGGAAGACGTACATCTTATTGATTGGGTGTGTACTCTCAAACTACTGTTTTTCTCTTGTGAGCTTTGCATGACTTGCATGTTTAGTATAAGCTTTTGGACTTTACAAGTTACAAACTAATGACAAATGGTTGGCTTTAGTTTAAGTCAATAGATATTAAAATCAACTTCCCTCTAACTTAGAACAAATTCCATATTGCCTTTTGAATCTCTAGAGGTGTGTGAAATACTAACTAAACATTTGAAATGACCTCAAACATTTGAGTTTCTACCGGAAAATTATCAACTAGTATCAAAAAATTTTATTTATTCCTTCCATACTTCAAAAGTAGATTATATTAGTCTTCATCCTCAATTACAATCCAGTATGTACATTTGCAAGTTTCTCTATTGCTAATATTAATTGTTAACATGCAAGAATTAGTTTTCCACATGGAAATCGGACTTCAATATAGCAATACTTTATTTCAGCATCATTTTTTAAAGTTCTTTTTGACAATCTTTGTACTTTTGGTTATTGCAATCAGCATAAAAATCTTTGCACAAAAGTAGTTAACTTGACTATTTATCTTTAATATGGATTTTAGTGTAACAAATGATCCATATCAGGATCCAATTTCTTCTTTGAACAAACTGGTTAAATTAAGCTCTAGACTCACAACATTATGTCCTACCTGTTTTGACTTTGCTTGTACCTGGGGGAATATTTATTTGGCCTTACTCTTTTGCACTAGGAGGGCTTACTACTTATATTTCACCTACCAACTGGAAGAGAACTTTGTTCTACATTATTGTGAGAGATAATATCATATATAGACTCAAATCCATGCATAAACACCAATATCATCAAAAAAATATTATAAATTACCTACTTCAAGTACTGTATCAGAAGGCTTGAATCCAGCTCTTATTTTTCTCTCCTCTGAGTGAGACAAATGGTTTTCCCACAACCATTATCAAGTACACTTGATCCAAAGTGATGTTTTCCCACAACCAACTTAGATTTAACACAAAGTGAACACTGAATTGTGCTTCTGCTCTTTGGGAATTGCAGGCTTACAACCTTGAAGAAAATGGAAAGCCACTTCAACTTGTTGACGAAAGGCTGGGTTCAGACTACCCAGAGGAGGAGGCATTACAGATGATAAAATTGGCTCTTCTATGTGCCAACGCGTCTCCCTCAGTCAGGCCAACAATGTCTAAAGTGGTGAGCATACTGGAAAGCAAAGAGCCTGTTCCCATCCCATCGGTAACACAGGGAATCAGTAAGAGTGAGGAACTGAAGCTTAGGACTTTCCAGGGTGTACACCCTCATGCTAATCTGTTTGATGGTGGTTGGAATGGCTCTGGACAGAATCCTGTTTTCTCTAGTGATGAATCTCTACTCAGCTGACTTACGAGTCACTTTGACGAGGATATTCCACATTGAGATAAAATCGTAGGAAATCTGCTTGGAAACAAGCTTTTCTTAAGTTGATCTACTTACCATATATGAAATTACTTGTATAGTATATGAATTGAAATATTATCTTAGTTACCCTTGAAACTTTAGTTGCAATTTACTTGTTAATTTACAAGTCAAGATAAGTGCATAAGAACTACTATTTTGAGCTTCCAACTATAGAAAATTTTGATCTCTTTTAGGCCTCTCTAGCTCTTCATGTTCAGGAGAAAATTGTTCTGCAAGTTTGTGACATCTGCATCGAAGTCTTTTGAAGTTTCATGATAACCGTGTTCCTAAGTTTAATGAAGCAATTTGAGTCTTGCATTTTCATATGCATTTGTGATTTCTCGTTAGCTGTAGCATGTCGCGTGTGTTTGTGAGTGAAACATGGTCGGTTGATTTTATTTATAGTGGATTACATAAGTTTTAGTATTAATAGCCTTGTTAATGTCTTAGTGCATTAGTGTGGTGTGTTAAAGTTTAGTATAAATAGGTGTTAATATCTTGTATTATCCTTTTGAAGAAGTAAAGAAATAGAATTGAAGGTTCTAGTTTGCTTTAGTTGGTGTTTGTGTTATCAAAATTGAATTGAATTAAATTTTCATGAATGAGTTGTTTGTATCTCAGGAATGAAGATGAAATGAATTTCCATGATTGATGGTAGTGTCTTTGGAAAATATAAAAAATAATGAAAAATGATGAAGAATTTAAGTTATCATTTTTCATTATTTGTTACTATTTCCCTTATTTTTCAAAGACAAATTCTTTATAAAGGGAATTCATTTTGTCGTACCCTCTAATTTACATGAAAGGTCTGTAATGAATGGTTAAGAATTTATTTTCTAGTCAAAATTAAATTTAATGAAAAGGTATTTGTATATCTTGTAGAATTGAATAGAATTTGAAATTTTAATATTTTTGCATAATTAGATAGAATTTGAAATTTATTTTTTATTTTTAAAAATAGTAAAAATTAATATATTTTAAAATTTAACTATTAACTTTTCAAAATATGTAGAAGTTACAAGATATCTTATGAAAAGAGGGTCGAGATTTCACTCAATTCACAAGACATAAGTTGAAATTGAATTCTGAACTTCTCTTTTAAATGAATTTTATGAAAGAATTGAATTCCATTAAGGAAAATTTGCATAAATACTTGAATTGAGTAAAATTGAATTCACTTTAATTCAATTCTGTCGGCACAAACCCTCCCTCAAAATAGTTCATTTATACATACAGAATTAGATGAAAATGAAATGTCAATAATTCATTTTCTAATTAGAATTGAATTCAAAACAGAGGTATTTGTATACATCGCACAATTGAATATAATTTAAAATTTTAGTATTTATGTATATAATAGAATTAGAAAGAATTTAATGGTTTACAATAATATTTATCAAATAATTTTAATATTTTACATTAAAAAATCATATCAAAACACTCACATCGTAAATCATGTAATTTCTTGAAAAATATGAACTTCACATCGTTTAATTCTATTTCTTAAAGAAGCACTGGGAGGGGGTGGTGTTAATTAGTGAGTGGTGTGTCATAAATCACTACTAACAATGCACTTGGTTAATACAATTTCAAGAGTGTTGTTAATGCGATAAGAAGCAAAAAGAAAAAAGAAAGAAAAAGGAAAAGGAAACTACCTATTTGAGGTCGTGCCCTAGCCCCAATTATTGTCTCACCTTAGTCTGCCAAAGTATAGCCTGAGTGGGTAGGCTGATCAACTCAGCCATCAGCCTTCTCTTGCATGTTAGTCTGGCCTTGGAATTGGTTAATAAGGATGTGTGGTGGGCACATTGTTGGACAATGTGATGTAGATAGACAGATGGTCTGGCTGAGAAAAGTTTTGTCAGCCTAAAAAGGATAAGCAATTCAAATCAAAAGGATTTGAGAGAGAGTGTGACATCAATTCCTTCAAAAGGAATGCCTAAGGATTGGCTAATTACTTCCTCTATCAACCCAAATTCTTTTGACCTAATCCAGACTTTAATGACATTACTCCTAAAAACTGAATTAGCATAACTCAGCAATCATGGACTTATAAAATTTACCAAATTTTGTCTATAAAAATTTATCTATATATGTCTAATGTTATCTATCTCTTCAAAATATTATTTATCAAATGCACATATATCAGTTGATATTAAGGCACTAGGTTTTAAAACATCCTTACAGACTTAATTGTTCAAGTAGTACTTTTGAAGTTTTAGTTTCTTCACATGTACATTATTTTCTTATATATAAATATAAAACACTAGCCATGAATTTTTAAATATCCATAGTGAAGAGACACAATAAATTCAACCAACAACAATCTTAACTAGCTATTTTTTAGATTTCATCTCCATCACAAGTGTCATAAGATCATTTCTTCTTTCAGATCAATTCATTGAATTCCAACAGAATTCACTTATCCACTTATGATAAATCATTCCGTTACAAGACTAATCAAATCCTAAAAGTCTAATTGCATATGATATTCAAGGAATTAGTTAAAAAATATTGAATAAACTAAAGTAAAAAAGAACACATTTTTTATTTTAGTTTATAGTAAAAACAATTCAATAAAGAAAAAATTAAACAACTAAAAATATAATTAACTACAAAATTAAAATATTACTAACTTGCCTAAATGATATTTGGTAATTTTCAATAGGTTTTAGGTCAAAGCTGAGTAAGGATACAGATGGTGAGGTAATTACAAACTTGAATCATATTATCTACCTAGTGATACATCTATCACCTAATGAATGAAAAGGTGACAAATTTCATTAATCTATCACTTTTTTCATTTTATTTTTAGAATAATAGGTAACAGATGTATCCATCTACAAAAGGTGACGGATGTGACTAACATTTATCACCTTTTAACCTATTTTTTCAGCCTTTCTAGGGTAATAGGTGAAATTTTTTGAATCCGTTACCTATACAATAGCAAATGGTAGAATAGGTGATGAATTTTTAAAGATAAAAGGTGACGATTTTTAGTAAAAGATAATAGATTAGATCGTCATATTTTCCCAATTTTCCCATTGTGAATACTTGCACAAACTTAGATTTAAAGGCTTCCACCTTAGATTATTGATCAAAATGTTTAGGAATATCTAAGCTATGTTGGTGGTGGGTGGAAAGGTGTTATCTACATGTTGAAATGATGTCTTTATTTTTCTTATTAGTTTCAATCCTTTCTCCCCATTTCACGTGACAACAAAAGATCACCAATGTAACTAATAGCTTGTTAAGCCTAGAGATTTAAGCAAATGGTAGATACATTTTATGATTGAATTAGTACGGTAATAGCTTGTATGGTATGTTACCAACTATGGATAGCACACTTACTCTTCCACTCTACTACGAGGAAAGAAGAATATGATAAATCCAATCAAAATGATTATAATTATAAAAAAGAAATAAATAATGAGAGGATTTACGTCTTTTGAAAGTATGAAAAATAATAAAAATTTTAACTTATTACTTTCCATCATTTCGTATTATTTCTCGTAATTTTCAAATGTACAAACCCCCTATATTTTGGACGGATTTCCCACGGAAAAATCTTAGAAAAACTTTGAATTGAATCTTGATGTAGTAGTAGATGCATGTAACTATCATTCGGTAGAAGTACATATTTTTATTGACGATCCCTATGCAAAGGAAGTAGTTTATTGAAAACAATAAGATTCAGCAACCATCCATGTACATTGCAAGAACGTATCCATAAAAAAAAGCTTAACCATTTCCTCTCAAAATAATTTTAAATCTATATAGGGAATGCATAAAAAACATCTTCAGTATTAGGAACATTCTTCATCACTTGGAAGCTATAGTCTGCTGACAAACCCCCTCAAATGCAGCTGCTGATAAACCAGAGAACCCTGTTATTGCATGGAATACCCCAGGCAACCCTGTCTGTATGTTGTTGAGTGTCATATCCCGTGTAACTTTGATAGCTTTTGTATGTCTTGCAATCTCATCATCCACTTTCCTCCTGAATGCTGCAATTTCTGCTTTCTTCTCAGAGAGTGGGTCTTTTGCATCAATCACTTGCCCAGAGTTGTCTATTTCTCCTACACTTTGAATTCCAATCCCCGCCATTGAATAAGATTGGTAGAATTTCCTCTCAATGCCTCGCAAGTATGAAATTTTCTTCTCAAGATCCTTAGAGTAGGCTTCAACCCTCTTCCTGATTTTCAACTCCTCTTCTTGCTTCATTGATATGGAATGGATGACATTGGCAAAACTCTTGATGGCTTCAGCGGCCACTGCATCAGGGAGGCGGTCTACAGCTTGCTTCCACTCATCACACAAGTTGCTGAGTTCAGATGATACAATAGTTGAGTGGTGATCTTTCTCAGATTTATCTGTGCTAACTTGGAAGAAGGTCAACTTCAGCCAAGCACAGAGTGCTTGAATGTAGCTCCGGTGAAACTTTATGAGACCGGTGAAGCTTGAGTGCCAATCAAACACAGCAGATTCGAGGTCAGAGGTTGCCTGGCAGTGGTGTTCTGATGTAGATTCCAAGGAAGATGAATTATTCACAAGGCCATGGACTTGCTGCACAAGGTGGTTCTGAACCTCGTGGAATTGATTCATTGATCTCCACATCTGTCGAAATCTGCATATGAAACCAGTCAGCTTAAACTACCACTAAAGTCTGTCTATATGGATGCATTACTTTTATCTATAAAACCAAAAAATGTTATTGAGCAGAATGACTAATATAATCAAGGAAAGAAATCCCAGATACAAAGAAAAAAGTGCAACTACCCGCAGCAAAGCTCAACAAGTTGTGGAGCAAGTTCATCATCTCTGACTTTGATTATGGCAGATGAAGTGGTGCATACAGCCTGAGATGTGACTACTATAAGTGAGTGCAACTTGTTTATGGAAGTTTTAGTCTTGTCCAACTTCACATCATTTTCTCCTTTATACTCCTGGTTTTGCAATGCAGAAAGCTTCTTTTCATGCTCAATCTTTACCCGTTCTCTAGCCTGCAGTCCATAAATTTGGCATGTACAGTCAGAAAGAGGGTCAAAATCATCATTTACTCCACACCTTACAGATAATAAAACAAATGGCATGTAATTTCTGAGAGAACGAGAGAAATATTTCTCAGTTTGGAAAAGGAAAACCTGTGACTCTGTTGAAACGAACATATTTAGCTTGCAACTTATGGAATTCTGTAGTCTTATCAAAATACCCATTTAAGGTTCTCAGAAGCTAGAAATGAAGAAGAGTCAGAAGTATCTTAAGCAAAACAAAACAGCTGCAAGCACTTGAGTGATAAAACTAAAAATTTTCTTTCATATCCTCCATATTGCTAGACCACAGAGAATTACCCTGAATCAGGGAACCTAAGATTGATTTTTAATCTTCCTGAACATATTTTATGAAAGAAAATATCAGTCTAAAGCTACATGGTTTGCATCTTAGTGACTTAGACTAAACTAAATTAACTTGAGTAGACACTGAAGTGATTCATTCCACCACTGATGGTAATTGTGTTAGGAAAATCCTTTGTATGTTATTTTTATGATGAAAAACTTAGTCTAAAATAAACAGATATTGCATATTATAATAAACAATACAACCAGTATATATTACCTTATGTACCGAGAAATATTACCAACCCTATATTTGGATAACAAGATAGGTCTGGCAAATACTGAATACATTATCAGCAACAGTAATTTGGTAAATACCGAATTATATACACAACATACAAAGAATAGTCCAATAGTATCTAGTATCTCCAGAAAAATCATATAATTTTGTATTTTAAAGAAAATTTCTGTCTTTTATTGAACAGTAATTAATTAAAGATAATCATGTTTCACTATGCTTAATCTTAATTTAACGATTATTACAATAAATTAATTATAAGTTTCAAATTTGAATTATTGTCAAAGTTAATTGTATCTTAAATTTTCATTGAGGCAAAAATTTAGAGATTTTAAATTTAAATTTAAATTCTTTACATCTTTATTGCCTTGGAAACTGTTGAACTCAATCTGGCATTTCCAACTTGTATTTCTGACATACTGAGAAATTCCTAGTAAAACTTTGAGAATTTCTGGGATATTAAAAATTTGAATAGTTTATTACAAGAAATTGAATAAAATTTCTATATTTTTATTGTGGTGGAAAATTGTGTCCTATCTGGAATTACCGCATCCTATTGCTAGCACATGAAATTCCCAGCAAATTTTGAAGAATTTCCAGTAAAATAGAAATACCATGTCGCATTTTGAAAATTGGAAATCTTTACATGTTTCAAAAAATTCTGAGTTAGGTTCAGTAAACCCGATCACATTTCATATCGGGAAATCTCCAGTAAAATCCAAAAAAATTCTAGTAGCCTAAATATGCATTGCCGATTGTTTATTCTGCTACAGTTCTGCTATCTTTTCTGACAATCATTTACAGTTGTAGATTTAGAAACAATTCAAAAATAATTGGAAATGTAGAGAATTATAAAAGGAACGAGTAAAATTGTTGAAGATGCATATCAAGTTCAAGATACAACACCTTCCTTATTTACAGATTGTTGGAGAAATCAAGGGCAGTTAATTACAATGGAGAACGTAACTTCTACTACCCATAAAAATGCACTTTGACTTACAAATAAACTATAAGAGAAAAGGAAAGAGAGAATCAAAATACTAGAGCCTGAGCATACTAAAGATTTGCTACACTTGTTGAGCATATTGAGGGAAATTTGTGTATTTAAAATTAATAGAAAATTATGTAAAATGATGAAATTTTTTTATCATTTCACATAATTTCTTATTAATTCTAAATGTACAAACACTACCTAAAGTTCAATTGAAGAATCTGCCATTGTGATCCTCTAGCTCAACACCAAGTAAACTCAGTCTACACCCTAATTGTGTTCTCTGCTTTTAATTTGATTGAATTTGTTTCCTATTTAACTGCATTTATGTAATAGAGCAAACTCTATCTCACTGGGGTGTGATGAGAGACTCCTTAGGAAAAAGGAGATTGCACTTGTCGAGTGTGTCAAATGATATGGTTTACAGTATTTTCCTGGAAAAATACTAAGGTGAGATTTGGAGTATTTTTTCTACAAAAATACTTGTGTGAAAAGGTTGAGAAGTGTGAATTTGTAAAACACTTGAAATTAGTGAAAACTGTTAAACGTGGCTTGGGGAGTGGTGTAGCCTGATTTAGGTAAATCACTATAAAATTCTTGTGTTTTGCAGTTATACTTCTACTGATCATATTCTGAATTCTACATATTTACTGAAATAATACTTTATTATCAATTTATCTGAAATACAATTGAAAACCTTACTAAGTTTAAAAATAATTAAACTTCACTATTCAACTCCCTTTATTTAAGTCTTTCAATCTAACATGTTGAACCAGACAGAGAGAGGGAAG
Source organism: Amphibolis antarctica (assembly GCA_024699675.1). Taxonomy (NCBI): domain Eukaryota; kingdom Viridiplantae; phylum Streptophyta; class Magnoliopsida; order Alismatales; family Cymodoceaceae; genus Amphibolis; species Amphibolis antarctica. Next base: position 37,290 of record JAMKPZ010000741.1, read on the forward strand.
AAAAGGGAGCTTGTAAAAGAAGATGAAGGGAGAGAGAAAGTACAGAAAGAGAGAATGATTTTGTCATGCAATGCACACTGTATTCACTGTGGTCTGCAATGTATTTATAGACCAACATATGTACAATGTACACAAGAATGATGTACTCTAACATATTACCACAACCATACAGTTATATTCATATAACTCTGTTGGAAACCAGGGAAAAGAACTATTGTTGTGATGATTTGAATCCTGTTGTAAGTCCCTATCCTGAAGTTTGGACCTCCCAACTTAAAGATACAAAAGTCACCAAATAAAGGTGGACCATAGGTTTATGATTGTCCATGATGAGGGTCTTATGTGGATTCCTGTATCCCATTGCATGGGGCATATCAAGATCCATTTAGGATCACATGCATTAGGTGTTATATCCCATTCCATTTAGGAAATCACATTTTATTCTGTTACAAATACAACAGTCATTCATGTTTATTTCCTCTATAATGAAGACTGATTTGTTATTGCCCATGGATGTAATCCTATCATTTAAACTATGTAAATCTATCTATCATGTGCTTGCGCATATTGCTTGTCCTCTCGTCTCCTTCCACATGTGCAACAATTTGTGCCATGTTTTCTGCAGTTAAAGAAACAAATGCAATCACCATGAGGACAAATGTACTGCCAAACTCAACTACTAGTCTAAATTTTGAAGCTTCGGTCGCTAGCAGCTAACTGGATGGGCAGTTTAGCACAGTAAGATATGATCATTCCAAATACATGGAAATTTTGCCTTAGTTACATTAAGTAATTCCAGCAGATAAAGAACTACAAACAAGCAAATTCACCCACATTGTCAATCTGAGAGCATTGGTTAATTTCTCAAAAGAGTTTGGCGGACAGATATTCCATTACTGGTTAAACAATTGTAGAAGCCATGGAAATCATTAGCCAGTAATTCATCCATCAAATACTATTCCAAAGCATGAATCCACATTTACCCAATAATAAATAGAAAATCAAACATAAATAGCATCAATACAAGCACAGTTGCAGGAAAAAGTTAAAAACACCAATAATCACAATCACATAAACCAAACCAATTATTCAATTATTGGAATCGAAATTATTAGATGGATGAGTGGTAATACTACAAAGAATAAGTTAAAAAATGAATTTATTAGAAATAGTATAGGACTTGCACGTAACAAAGATAAGAAAAAATTAACTTGAAAATGCACTAGCTAAGAGAAGAGATTTGTTAGTACAAAAGAAATTTATAGTAAAGGCAGGCTTTGTTGGATTTGCAGAAGAAGAGAACGAAAGGAGAAATGAGTAGAAAACCATATTGTATTACTGTGGCCAAGCTTCATTAATATATATACAGTGGAAATAGATAATCTCATGTATTGGCATTAACAAAATGGGTAAACTGTACAAATATATGTGTACACTAAATGGGTAAATAGATCCTCTATGATTTAGGTCCATCTATCTAATTCTCTCTCTCTTAAGTTAAAAGGTGCATATCAAGCATTCTCAACTTATTACAAAAGTGATTGGATACCCCCACACTAAGACTTTTGGAGAACACGTCTGCAATCTAATCTGAGCAAGTCTAAGGTGTGCAAATAATTCCTTTTTGAACCAATTCTCAAATACAGTGACAATTAATCTCTATATATTTTGACCTTTCAAGAAAAGTGTCATTGCTACAATATAAATGGTAGTTTGATTATCACAACGCATGACCATGGGAACTAGAACCTTGCCCAACTCTGTAAGAAAAGATCTAAGTCACATTAGCTCACTAACGGCTTATGACATGGCTCTGTACTTAGCTTCTTCTCTAAACTTGAAGGTGACATTCTATTTCTTACTTCTCCAAGTCACAAGGTTGTCTCCTACATATGAGCAATATCTAGAGGTAGACCTCCTCTCACCTTTGTCTCGACCATAACTTGAATCTGTATATGCCACAACGTTGAGGTGACCATTGTTAAAGTAAATTAATATCTTTCTTGGGTTACCTTTTACGTAGGTGCTAAAACTCTCAAGGTCCCATGCCAATGAACTACCTTTAATTCCTTCATGAATTGACTTAAGAGCCTCACTGCATAGGAGATATTTGTTCTATTGATGGTGAGATAAATAGGTTTCCTAATCAACCTCTTATACTATGCAGCATCATTGTAGGGTTCAAAAGTAAAGTCCCAAAACAAAGGTTTTACCTCAACAAGGTTTCACCCTAGGTTGCACCCAAGAAATCCTGTTTCTTTTAATAAATCAATGGCATACTTTCTTTGAGAGAGGACCAGTTTAGCTTTGGAGTAAGTAAACTCGATCCTTTAGAAATACCTCGGTTGTCCCATGTCCTTGATCTTAAAGTGTCTAGAAAGGAAGACTTTAATCAAGTTGATACCTACAATATCATCACCAATCAACAAGATGTCATCCAAATAAACTGCAAGTATGGTATAGTCAAACAGGCTCTTCTTGATGAACACAAAGTTATCAACTACATACTTCTCAAACTCATTAGATGTCATAATTGAACTAAGTTTGGCAAACCATGCATGTAGACTCTGTTTGAAGTTATAAAGTGTCTTCTGCAAGTGACACACCTGATTCTCTCCTTGAGCAACATGCCTAAAAGGTTGCTCTATATGGAATTTCTATTAATCATCATATAGAAAGGCATTGCAGGTGTCTAACTAATGCAAAGGCCACTTGTAGGTAACCATTAGGAAGATGAGCACATAGATGAAGTTTAAATGAACCGTGAATGAAAAGGTTTTAGTATAATCCACGTTAAGTGTCCAAGTAAAGTCACAAGTCACTAAATAGGCCTTATATCAATCAATAGTACCATACAACTTATACTTGATGGTGAACACTCAATGGCAACCAACTAAGGCATCTTGCGACCCACCTCCCACATTCTCCTACCAAGTAGTGTCTACATCTCAACATCCATAGCATGCTTTCAGTGTGGAAGGTTAAGTACCTTATAATGATTTTTAGAAATTGATTCTAAAGAAAAAGCAAAGGCAAATTGCTTATAGGTAGGTGAAAGTGTAGCATAGAAAACATAATGGAAAATAGGATGTTAAATAGAGGCATGAGTACCTTTATGAAGGGAAATGAGATGATTAAGAGAGCACTAATCCACAATAGGATGAGGAGAGGTCGAGGCCGCATTAGGCGATTATAACGATGGCAACGTCGCTAGTAAACCTGCAAGGATGCTAAAAGGGGTGTCAAAGGTGACTACCACCTAAGAGGTGTTGAAAGGAGAATATATCACAAGAGGGTGTGGTAGGACCTCTAAGCAAGTGGGCCTAACCTAGGTATTGGGAAAAAAGGGAGTATCCTTAAAGAAGAGAACATCAGTTGAAACAAATTAACAATGAAAGGCTAGGTGATAATAACAATACCCTTTAAGTACAAGAGTAACCTAGAAAGACACAACAAAGGAACTGAGGGGCAACTTATCCAACTCAACTGTAAGATTTTTGGCAAAAGTCGTACACCCAAAAACCTTAGGTGGTAGGGGAAATAGCTCCTATTAGAGAGAAAGATGCTAAACCAGAATGGCTCCACCTAAAGGAGAAGACAACATATAGTTGGTAAAAAAGGTAGTTGTAGCAACCGCATCAAACCAGAAACACTTAGGCACATTCATCTCGGCAAGGAGGGTGCGAGCAAACATGAAGGAGATGACGATGTTTATATTCAACAACCCTATTCTACTGAAAATTATAAGCACATGTAGCTTGATAAAGGATGCCATGCTAAGAACAAAGAGAAGCAACATTTGATTGAACAAACTCAAAAGTATTGTCATTGTAAAAAATTTTAAGAGTAAAAGCAAATTGAGTTTATATTGCATAGAAAAAATTGCAAATTACATCAAAAATATGTTGATCTTTTAACAAATACACCCAAGAGACACAAGAAAAATTGTCAAAACAATATAATAACGATAACCATTGATTGATGTGACCCGATCAGATCCCCAGACATCATAATGAACAAGATCAAAAGGACTAGAAATAGATGATAATTCACAACTAGAATAAGTAGCATAAAACTACTTACCCCAAATACAAAACTAACATATAAAAAGATGAACTGATATCAAAGGCAAGGCTTCACGAAACTTACGTAGGGAAGGTTGTCCAAGGTGACAATGCCAAAGAAAGTAGGACTTACCAAAAGTGGCAAAAGAAGCAAGCCTTCAAGTAACACTATCTTAGATAAGTGGGTACACACCACGAACTTATTCAAGGCCCATACCAATTCTATTGCTCATCTACAAATTCTGAAAGATACAACGAAAAAAGTAAAAGGTAGCAGAACAATATAATTGTTTAGTGAGAACACTAATAGATAGAAAATTAACAAGAAAATTAGGCACCAAAATAAAATACAAGACTAACATATAAAAGGATGAATCGACACCAAAGGCAAGACCTCACGAAACTTATGCAGGAAAAGATGCACAAGCAACGATGCCAAAGAAAGTAGGAATTACCAAAAGTGGTAAAAGAAGCAAGCCCTCGAGTAACGCCATCTTAAATAACTAGGTACACACCACAACCTTGTTCAAGGCCCAAATCAATTCCAACATATCACTTCAAATATGTCCCTCACTAGAGATAAAGCAACTATGCCCATCACCTAGGGTAATAGATTATATGGTGAAGCAATCAACAAGGCAATTAAAAAGAGAATGATTATCTAAAATGTGATGTGAAGTGCCAAAATCAATTATCCAATAATCATTACAAGGGGATGTTTCAAAGACATGCATATTAGTGAAAAGAACATCAGTGGTGAAAACTTCACTATCTTGTTTAACTTGAAGAATCTTGAGCTCGTCATAGTCTACCTGCGAGACCTGAATAATTTAAGAAGGGTTTACCAAAGCAAATAGAATTGAAGCCACCTGACAAGTCTAGGCCAGCACTAGGTGGCTTACCAAAACTTATTCCAATACTAATAAGAGGGGTGGTTCTTTTGACCATAGTGCGCCTAAAGGGTACATAGGTGGCCACCATTGCAACCATGTCTACATTGAGAAGAGGAAAAATGCTAGTTGCAGGTGGAGGTGACAATAAGGGTAGAGGCTTCTAAAAGGGAAGTGTGGTCTGGAAAGAAAATAAACATTCACCATTTGAGAGTGTTTGGATGTGAAAGTTATGTTCACATTAATAATAGTGCTAGGGACAAGTTAGATCCAAAGGCCAGAAAATGCTACTTCATAGGTTATGAAGGAGCAGAGCTTGGTTATCGTTTCTGGGATAACCAAAATAGAAGGATCTTGAAAGAGAAGGATGTAACATTCCATGAACAAGTGTTGTATAAATACAAAGTAGGAGCTGGTCAGGACACTACAAAAGATCAATTTTGTACCAGTTGTGAGATTGAATTAGAGGAAGCTCCAACCAATGGAAGTGTTGATCAGGAGACAGGTGCCATTGAAGATGTCATTCCTGAAGAACATCCAGGAGAAGAGGTGGTCTCAGCACAGACATTAAGGAGGTCAAGTAGGGTCTCAAGACCTCTTGAAAGGTTCAATTAAGCATTTAACTATTTGCTACTAATTGAACATGGAGAGCCTGGACAGTTTGAAGATGTAATTCAGGCTACTAATTCTAGCAAGTAGGAGTTTGCAATGCAAGAGGAGATGAATTCTTTTGAGAAGAATGGTACTTGGATCCTGACCAAGTTACCTAAGGACAAGAAAGCCTTTCAAAATAAATGGGTATACAGAATCAAGGAAAATGCAGATAGAACCAAGAGATACAAGGCTAGACTGGTTGTCAAAGGCTTTCAGCAGAAAGAAGGAATTGATTACACTGAGATATTCTCTCCTGTAATCAAAATGACAACTATTAGAATTATTCTCAGTCTGGTAGTCTCTCACAGTCTACATCTAGAGCAGATGGATGTGAGAATAGTTTTTTTGCATGGTGATCTTGATGAGGAACTGTACATGGTGCAGCCACAGGGTTTCAGTGTCCCTGGGAAGGAAGAACTTGTCTGCAGACTTCAGAAAAGTCTTTATGGCTTAAAGCAGGCACCTAGACAGTGGTACAGGAGGTTTGACAGCTACATCTGTACTATTGGTTTCAATACATGTAAGATGGACTCATGTTGCTACTGGAAACAATTCAATGACTCCTTGATCTTTCTGCTATTGTACGTTGATGATATGTTGATAGCTTGTAGTAATATCAACAGAATCAATGAATTGAAATAATAGATATCAAAAGAATTTGATATGAAGGATTTGGGTTCAACTAACCAAATCCTTGAAATGAGAATCAAGAGAGATTTAAATGAAGGTACATTGGTATTGTCTCAGAAAAAGTACATTGAGAAGGTGTTGGAGAGATTCAACCACACCAATGCTAGAGCAGTACACACACCATTAGGAGCTCACCTAAGGTTGACCAAGGATCAGATGCCTAAAGATCACACTGATAAGAATTACATGTCTGAAGTCTCATATGCTTCTGCAGTAGGTAGCTTGATGTATGCTGCAACAAGCACTAGACCTGACATCGCTCATGCTGTTGGAGTGGTAAGCAGGTTTATGTCCAATCCAGGAAAGGAGCATTAGAAAGTAGTAAAGTGGATTCTGCGCTATTTGAAAAGTTCTAGTGACGTTGGATTGTACTTCAAGAAAGGTAATTTAGACTTGCAAGGCTTCTGTGACACTGATCTTGTTGGAGATTCAGACCAGAGCAAGAGTACTTCAGGTTATGTGTTCACCTTGAATGGCACAGTTATAAACTGGAGGTCTAAGTTGCAAGGATGTGTTACCCTTTCAACAATGGAGGCTGAACTGGTAGCTATAACAGAAGCAACAAAAGAGCAGATTTAGCTCAAGAGCTTTCTTGAAGAATTAAAGATAAAAGCTAGTGGGAGTATTCTAAACAGTGATAGTCAGAGTGCTTCTTACTCAGCAAGAAATCCAAACTACAAGAGTAGAACCAAGCATTTCAGAATTAAGTATCATTTCATCAAAGAACTGATTGAAAAGGGAAATCTGACATTTCAAAAGATAGCAGGAAGCATGAATCCAACAGACATGTTCACGAAGACTGTCAGCATTCAAAAACTAAGGCTATGCATGGCCTTAGTTGGCCTCCAAGTTACTTGAAAATGGAGGAGTGGCATGGTGGCAAGGTTACAAGGTTGATGAGCGAGCATACGTCAGTAACAGTCTCCAAGTGGGAGAATGTTAGGGTTACTCTGGTGTGGAGACTATTTAAGTCTTCACGAGTGTATGTGTCCTTATTGGGCCTATTGGGCCTATTGGGCCTAATAGTCTTTGGGGCAATTTGTGCCCTAATGATGTACTATAAATAAGTGCTGTAACCTTGTAACTATGTATGAGAAAACTAGTGAAACCACTAGAAGACGCCCGTGGAGTAGGCTTCGGCTGAACCACGTAAAATCTAGTGTTGTACTTGATTCTCCTTCTCTTCTGCCTCCTTCCCTAGTATCGATTTAATCCCATCAGGGTATCCCAAACACAACACATAAGACAGAGACGAGTGATGCTACATACGATATTTTCTTCAACATTGTTGATGATCTACGATGACTACATGATTGGTGACATGCCAAGAAGCATAATCAACAACCTTCAACTCCAGCAAGTCATTACTAAAGTGGTGCTCATACATTTAAGAGACAATGAAAGTCTGAAAGGTGTTCATCCAATGGTGATAGTTGGTCTCATTGAGCTTCACCTTGGTGACGATGAGTTTTCCAACCCACAAGGTCAAAGACGGGGGTCCATCATAGGAGGAAGACAAGGGAACCAAGGAAGAGCAGACAAGTGACGACTATACTTGGGTGACGTCGACAACTTGCTCATCCCCTCCTTGTGACAAAAATAAAAAAGGTTGTAGAGACCACTAGAGGGAGCCCCTAAAGAAGGGGTAGGAGAAGGATGCAACCATTGGCAAAGGAAGAAAATGATTTTTATGGTTAAGGTTAACCTAGCTCTTGATACTAAGTGGAAAGAGATAATCTCATGTATTGACATTACATAGAAATTGTACAAATATATATGTACACTAAATGGGTAAACGAATCCTTTATAGTTTGGGTCCATCTATCCAACATATAGCATGTACAATACAAAATACAAAAGTAGTTACAACGGCAAAATGCAATAAAGGACAAGACAATTATGCAATAATAGGCCTAATACACCCCCCAGAAGAGGAATTGAGGAAGAGTTTCATCTTGGTTCTCAAATCTTGAAACCAAGCAGGTAGTAGCAGTCTTATGAGAGCATTGGTGAGTTAATTGTAAACTGGAGTGAAGCAAACTTGTAATAAGTTTTGATGCACAATATCATAGATAAAACAAAGTCGATTTCAATGTGCTTGGTTCAAGCACGAAAGACTAGATTGGTAGTAAGTTATGTTACACCAATGTTGTCACACTTCAAAAAATGAAGGTGAGGTAGGTGGTGTATAAGTTCGGTGAGAAGGGATCATAGCTGCAGAAGTTTTGCAACAATGTTGGTGATAACTCAATACTCAGATTTTGTAGCGGATCTGGAGATGGTGCATTGTTTCTTGGATGACCAAGAAATGAAATTGTTGCCAAGATAAATGAGGAAGGCCCTCATTGAGTGACAATTGTCTAGGCATAATCCCCAATTGATGTCAAAATAGGAGCAAAGGAGAGGACTATTGGAAATGTAATGGAGGCAAAGATCAATCATGTCTTTTAAGTAGCGAAGTATCTTTATGACAACTTGCTAGTAGATAGTGGTCAAGGCATGAAAAAAATGGCAAACTTTATTAACAAAGAAAGTGATAAATGGATGAGTGAGAGATAGATATTGAAATGTGCCAACATTACTTTGATAAGTAGAGGGATCCAAAAGAGGCTCGCCATTAACAATAAAAATCTTGGATGTAGACAACATAAGTGTTTTGATCAACTTATAATAAGCCATGTTGGCATGGACTAAAAGGTCCTGTATATATCGTCATTGGGAAATTGAGAGAGAAGTTGTCGTTTGACTTATCTCCATGCCAAGAAAATAAGACAGATCACCAAGGTCTTTGATACAGAATTCATGCTATAACAAGGAGAGAACTTGCTTGATGTCTGCTGACAATGAAATAATGAGAAAAATATCATTAACATATATTAGACAATAAATTTGAATGTCATTCTCATTATAAATGAAAAGACTTAGATTAGTCTAAGAACCTTCAAAGCCAATAGATTGAAGAAGTGTTAAGTTGTGAGAACCAAGCATAGGGGGACTACTTCAAGCCATAAAGAGAATGTTATAAATGACAAACATGGAAGGGGTGGCAATCATCAACAAAATTAAACTATGTGAGTGGTGCATATAGATGGTTTCAACAAGATTACTGTGTAGAAAGGCATAGGAGACATCAATTTGGTCAAAATTCTAGGGGTTGTTGGCAGTGAGAGATTAAACAATCCTAATTGTAGTCAGTTTAATTATTAGGCTGAAAGTTTTATTTTAGTCCATCTTGGGTTGTTAAAGGTAGCCCTTAGCAACAAGTGGAGCTTTCTTGTAAAGAATAGAACCATTAGAGCTATGTTTGATACAGAAGACCCATTTACAATCAATAATGTCAATGTTGGATGGAGGAGGAACCAAGGTCCAAGTGTTGTTAAAGAGTAAATCATTGTATTCTTTTGCCATGGCAACCTTCCATTCAAGAGATCTATAAGCTTCGGTAAAGGTGGTAGGCTCAAATTCCTCAACATAAATTGGAAAAGGATGAAGTAAAGCAAAAAGGGCACACAATCTAGAAAGACTAGCAACAAAATGGTAATAGATGCACGACAACTGCCAAAGTTGAGGGCAAGAGGAGGGAGGGGTTAGTCAACGGGAGGAAGAGGGTGGTGGTGGTAGAGGAAGTAATGGGGAAGGCAAAGGTGGCAGAATGGTGGAGGGTGAAGAAATTATAGAAAGCCAAGGTCAAGGATAAGTGGGAGGAGGAACAAGGCTAGTAGAAATGGATGAAGAAAGGAAGGTAAGCTCATCAAAATGTGCATGATGAGCATGGAAAATAGTATTGGTGGTATGGTCCAAACATTTATATCTAAGGTGGTTATTATCATAACCTAGAAAGATATAGGGCTTAGTGTGAAAATCATATTTATGTGCATTAGAAGGACAAGTAAAAGAATATACTCGACACCTAAAAACACGAACAGAGGTATAAGGAGGAACCATCTATGATAATTTATAATATAGAATCACACCATGAATTTTAGATGATAAATAATTAATGAGTGTAACAACAATGAGAAAAACATGGTCCCAATATTTGAAAGACATGAGCCTGAGCTCGAAAAGTTAAGCTAGTTTCAACTAGATGGCATAATTTTCTTTAAATAGCACCATTTTGTCCATGAGCATGGGGGCATATTTTCTGATGATGAATTCTACTTGATAGAAAATAGGAGTTGTGCCAAAAACCGATTTATGAACTACCTTCAATTTATAACCATATTATGTCTCAATATATTTATGAAACGTAGGAAAAATAGCAGCAACATTCAATTTGTGCTTTAAGCAAAAAATCCATATATAATGAGTAAAGTCATCAAAGAAAACAAGAACATATTGATGTCCAGAAGTGGATAAAACAAAGGCAGGACCCCATACATCTGCATAAAGTAACTATAATGGCTGCCAACTTATATTCAGAGTAATAGGAAAATGAAGCCAACTTGCTTCACCAAGCATACAAGCATGACACTATGTTGGAGAGAAGGAAAATGAAAATGGAATGCGATGTTGTTGGATGGCAAAACATACAATAAGATGGTGTGGGTGTCCCAATCATTGGTGTCAACAATCCAACTATACTCGTTCAACAAGATAAACTTGTGGTGAAGTGTGAAGCACATATAGCTCCTCATTAGGCGTGGTTGGGCCGCAAAGAAGAAAGCATCAAGACCAATAATCCTTAACAAAAAAACTGTTGTGACGAAATTCCAAATAAACTAGTTTGTCAAAAATAAATTTGACTAAAAGGAGATTGCGGGAAATCCATAGAATGTAAAGAACATTATTCAAATGAGTGATACCATTAGAGATACTTCGAATTAGTTGGGTCCATAGAAGGGGAAGAAATTTTAAGGACTTCGATAAGAAATGATGAATGGAGGAGGGATGGAATACCGCCATTGGAGGAGGAACTGAGGGCAGCAATGGTCACCAGAGAATCATGGCTCAGATACCATGTTGGATTTGCAGAAGAAGAGAAAGATAGGAAATAAGGAGAAACGAGTAGAAGGTCATCTTGTATTATGATGGCAAGCTTCATTAATATATATAGCATGTACAAAACAAAAGACAAAAGTGGTTACAATGGCAAACTGCAATAAAAGACAAGACGGTAATGGTGTAACAAGGCCAATAAACTTAAAACTATTTAGTTAGAAATTGTAAGAAAGGATTTAAATTTAGGTATTTTAATCAAAGTCAAAAAAAAAAAAAAGTGATTTTTTGTGAATGATTTTGAAATAAAAAGATGAAAAATAGTGATTTTGATAATAAAATAAGTGGATCGAAAAATATGAATCGTGAAAATAAAAGTACTTTTAAAAGTTAAAAAAGAGAGAAGTAAACGATGCCTAAACTCATGTTACTCTCCTCAGAAAAACACGATTTTACCCTAATCAAGCAACAGCAGGAAAAGCAAGCAATGTGAAGGAAAAGAAGAAAGCAGCACCTTCACTTCATGGTACAACTTGTCCTCCCATGCGAGGAGTTGTTCAAGAGTAGAGCAATGGCTCTTCTTCGCACCGGAATCCAGCATCGCCGTCGCATCGACGTGATACCTTACGGCCAATGGTGGCTTCGAAGTGCATGTCGACGACAGGTTGCTCAACACACTGCTCGAGTGGTACACGATCTCTACAAAAACAGAGCAATTAGGTGAACTGCAATCAACCACTAATAGTGGTTCTAATTTACCAACTGTGCCATTATGAAGAACAGTTCCCACTCACTCTTGAGCCGGCGGAAGCTCCGGTCGAGCTGAGCACGGCCAGACTCGAGCAAGTCAGAGATTCCCTCGCCGGCGGAGGCGGCTTTTACGAAATTCTGCTCTATTTCCGCTGCCATCTCCTTCAAATTTGTGTGGCATACGACCATCTTTACCATTCCAGCGACGCCATCGTCGCGGCCAGGCTCCGACGCGGGAGTTGATTTGTTTCCGTAGAAAAGATGGTCCACCGACGCGGCGGATGATTCGCAAATGTCGGATTTCGCCGTCATCTCGTCGACGTTTTCGATGATGTCGGATTTAGTGGTGGAGCCGGTGGACGATCTGCCGTAGTGCACTTCTTCTTCCTCGTCGTCATCTTCTTCCGGGAGGTGATGCCACATACTGTCGCTGTACTCCTCCACCTGCTGCTGTCGCCGCCGGTGGGCATCGAGGCTGTCGAAAAGCTCCGACCCGGGGGGCGACGGAGGGTAGTGATCCTCCCAGTTCCATACCGACGACGACGTCTGCGACGGCGTCGACGTATAGGTCGAAAAATTTATCCCCGCAGACTTCTTCTTCTTAACAGTCGTCGGGCCTTTCTGCAGCGAAGAACCGGAGAACGGCGTCGACGGAAGAGGAGACGACGCCGCGGCGGAGGGAGGAGGAGGCACCGAGCGTAGGAGGGCAAGAGAGGAGGAGTGACCGTCGACGGAGAGAGAGAGGAAGGAGGAAAAGTGGGAGAGCGCGGAACCGACGTGGCGGAGGGAACGGAGGTAATCGGAGTGGGAGGCGGCGAGTTGGTGGCGAGAATGGACGGCCTCTTTCATGAGGCGGCGCCTCTCTTTGCACCGGCGTACGGTGTCGTCGTTCACCACTCTGGATGCGGTGCACCCCATTCCGGCGGCAGCCGTGGGGCTGTGGAAGAGAACTACGCCGGCGGAAACATGGAGAAACCCGTTCTGCTCTTCCCTGCTCACGTTGCACGAGTGTTTCCTCCTCTTCGCTGACCTGCTTTATTCCGAACTGAAACAGTGGAGGTGTCTTTGCATGTGTGTGTAGGTATTTATCATTATTTTATAATATTATTTATTAAATAATTTTTATATTATTTATTATCTATTAGATATATGATAATTTTAAAAAAATACTAATTTTTAAAAAATATTATCATTATATTAATATAATAAATATTATCTATTATATATTTTATTAATTATTTAACATAATTTTTGAAAAAACATTATTATCACAATATTATAATAAACGTTATTTATTATTCTTTTACATATTTTATTAATTATTTATCATAAATTTGAAAAAAATATTATCATCATTTTTTCATTATAAATAAAATTTACCCCAATTCACCAAAACGCCTACCCAAATACATGCTTTATTTGTTGATAGTATTTTTAAATTTTGAGTATTTGATAAAATTAAAAAAATTTGAGTATTTGATAAAATTAAAGTTAAAGTAAGGTTACATTTGGTGGGAGTATTTTTAACTTTAAAGGTAGAAAAAAGTAGTTTTGTTAGCCTTTTGAGACAAATAGGTAACGACTGTTTTAATTTTTTTATCGTTCAATAAGATAGGTGACATCCAAAAATATGAAAAAATTACATTAAAAATTATATTTTTTAATGTTGATGTAATTAGATGTTATAATGAGAAAATATGAAAAAATTATATTAGGAAATGTCTATGTTATCATAACGTGAGTAATTTTTGGTTATGACAAGAGTTGTAACCAAACAATGTCAATTTTGTTAATAGAGTCAACATTGAATAGTAGTTTAAATGATTAAAATTTATACTCTATGTAATAATAATAATGTTAAAGTGATTTTAAAAGTTAAAAAACTTAGAACCAAACAAAACTTGAATTTAGTTTTAATTTTATATAAATTTTTATGTATTATTATCATCATTTAAATTTTAATATATAAATTTTTATTATACTAATTATTATTTAATTTTAATTTCATTTAACTTTTTTAAACTCTTCTTGGACATACCTTATATCTTTCGATAAAAAATACAACTACAATCCTGATCCCCACACGATTCCATATTAATGTAAATAATATTTTAAAATTATAATAATAATATTTTTATCATGAATATCAAGATAATATTGTAATATTTTATAATATTACATTCTATTCTATATAATCTTGATTATTATAATCTAAGTATCATATAATAATATAAATCAGAGCCTTACTTTTAAGCAACTTCAAAAAAACTCCAGTCTTGTTGTTTGCCCGTTTCTTTTGGTTTGACAAAGCATATATGATAGCTGAGTGAAGAGTTCAAATTTTTAAGTTGATATGATTTTCAAGATAAAATTTTGTTTTCTTATTTTTCTTTTTTACGATTACAGTAAAAAAATCTACTTATATTTTATTATTTATTAAAATATATACTTAATATAATAAAAATTCTTACAAATCTTATTCGATCTACAAAATATTTTTCTCCCTGGTATGTGTATATACATATACACATACATATAATAAGGTATCTTTTGTTGGAAATGAAGGAGCTAGCTGCCCATGACGGTGGGCGCGCGGTTCTCTGAGAACCATGGAAAATTCTGATATCGAAAATACAATTAAAATAAGCTTCAAAGCGTAAAAGAGAATGCTAATGCTGCTCACGATAAAAAAGGGGCAATTTTTTTATAATGCAAGAACAAAATTTGTCCGCAAAAAATATGGAAAGGTTAGCAACGGGAAGGAGGAATCAGATTCCATATTTCCCTTTAAAATTTGTTGGCAATGAAAAAAAAGATGCAGGGAACTGGAAGGTATGAGCTCTACTTTTTGGGGATTTTATCTCAATATATCGCTTATTTGTAATAAAATCTTAATTCTCCCGTGACATCTATAAAAAATTAATTTTATAGAAATTCAAATTTAAGTTATTTTAATTTTTTTTTATACGCTTGGAGTTGTCATCTTCCACTCAACTGTGTTAATGTTATCTTTGTTTGTTACTTTTGATCTCAATTCATGATCTCTTTTATTTCAAACTTGTAATGTAAACGACATTTGTTTAGTTTGATCATTAATCTTGATAATTCCTAACCTTATAGCTAATGTGAAATGAACAAAAATCATTTGAAGTTTCTCTTTAACAATTGAAATATTGAATATCTAATTTAAAATCTAAAGACATCTCAAAGGATCGAATAATGTCCTTTTTCTCTCTCTTTATCAAAGATGAAGTGGAATATGCCATATCATCTTAAAGGAAGATGGAAAGATGGAATAGGGCATGCACCAAACGTAGAAGATGATCTGTGATGGTGGTGTTGTCTTTAGATTAGATTATAGACACTATTGTATATTTTAATAGATATACGAAGGATGAAAGTGTTAAAACTTTGTTTTACTTTTAACCGTTGGATTTTTAACCGTCGGATTAATGTTTTATTTTTACTTTTTTAGCGTTGCAATATTGGGTATAAATACCCAACGTTGGACTGTAAGGAAATTAATTAAGGGGTCTTTTTTGAACAAATTCTTTCCTCAAACCCAAATCCCTGGCCACGGCCGCATCTCTTTCACCACCAATTCATCTTCCAATTTTTTTCACTCATCACAAAATGCCCCATGGCCATGATTCAGCAAGATGCACCAAACAAACATGCCGATGAAAGGACTACTACCATAGTCGGTCTATCACGGGAGAGGGAATAACATTACTAGAATAACAACACAATATAAGACAACAACACGTAAGTTTTTCCACAAGTTACTAACTTGGACCCAACAACATTCACAACTGTCGTCAAGAGACCCAAACAACAACATAATGTTTCACATGCAGTTTAATCACTTCTGTGAGGGATAATTAACAAGCAAGCAAAAAGGAAAACATGACGTAAAGAAGAACAATATGTGAGGCCCAAAAAGGGACAGCCAGCCACACACCCAAGCTTCCAATCCAACCTTCTGCGTGAAGAATCGCTCACCCGCCGCCGGATTCCTGCTGGGATGGCACACCTGCATGCATGTTAAGTCCAACAATAAAATAATAACACATAGGAAAGAATACATGCAAACCATACAAGCATTTTTGACAAAATTTTCATATTGAAATGACACCTCATTTTTCATTCATGGATTGCATCCCTGCCATGAAATGCATTTCAGCCAGCATGGCCTCACGTTTGGCTATCCACCAGCTCACCTGGCTAGAATTTTCTTCTTTGAGGCATTTCCTCAAACACCTGAAGGGCACCTAGCAACAACTCTCTCTCTAGCCCTCCGCTCGCGACATTAACCGCCGGTCATGATGCCACCCTATTCCAACGACGAACCCCCTCCAACGTGATCGACCCATGACCCTACCACAAGGAAAATAATGGTGTTCCTTGGGCTGGGATTTATGATATCAAAACTATGCCCATTCTTCTCAAGAAATGAATATTGAATATATACAAATAACCCCATTCCATGAAGAACTAAATAACAAAATTTCCAGCAAGAATGTGAGAAGAGTTCCACTCACCTGTGAAGCGGCCAGTAGTCTCGAGGGTTCAGAGACAACTCGTCCCTTCTCCTACATTCATGACACAACACAATACATGTTACTTAGATCTTGCATACATGGATCACCCCCACAAAATATGGTGAACACTTACTCAACTCGATGCTGCTTCCGTGGTGTCGATGGCTTGTCAACGCTAACCCACGCTCGTCCCTTGCTGGAGGAAGCCCTCCACGATCTAGGGTTCTCGCTGAAAGAGAAAGAGGGAGGTGAGTTTGGTCACCCTTCTCTTCTTTTACCTTAAATATTTTCACTTTTTAACTTTAACCTCTTTCCATTTTTACCCTCTACATTATGTTTATTTACACATTTTTATTACATCGTATAATAGTATTGAGGTTGATGCTTCACTCTTCGACCTTGATACTTATTCACAATTCACTACCTATAAAATAACAACTTGATGTATAAATCATTAAACATCAATGCATCCATCGATAACCCTAGAAGTTTCTATTTTTTCAACTTCTACTAAAACCCTAGCAAGAGGGGTCTTTTTTGACCTATTCATCGCACTTATCGCTACATCGATCACTTAGAGATCGACCCATCAGCACGTTGTAGGAGTAGCGACGAACACCAAGCATCAAGTGTCTTCCTACTATGTGCGCCCTCAATTGGAGGTCACGAACCATGACAACTAGAGTGTTGCTACTACCCTATTTCACGAAAGTCAGAGTTGCTATTGCAAGGGTCGGAGTCTTGGTGCCGCTATTGCAAAAGGAAAAAAAAAGGAAGTAAAGTACAAAATCAAAAACAGAGAGGAAAGAGAAAGGACATCCCAAAAATCATCACAAACGAAAAAAAGGGAAAAACAAATTCCTGAGTTCAAAACTTTTTAAGAGCAGTCGTTTCGATTAGGCTAAATGTTTCAGAGTAGTCGCCTGGTTAGATAAACGTTACATGATGTGCATTCACTTTAGTGTATATGTGTTGAGACACACTTTATGTTTAGGATTTAAATTAGGTTGCTTACCCGATTAACCGATCTGAAGTCTTTTTAACCCTTCGATAAACCTCAAGTTTTACCCTAACTTCACTCCTTACCACGCAAAACCTTTCTTCCACCTCGTTCATTCCAAATGTCCTCTTTGCGATTTTTCGAAGAAATGGTGCCAAAGAACTCTAAGTGGATGAAGTGCATCGACTTCGAAAAGTTCAAGTGCAATGCAAAGTTCTGGCATGCTCAGAAGAGAATGTAGAATGCTGCTAGGGAGAAGGAACTTCAGGAGTTACAAAGTAAGCTTAGTCTTTTAATGAAAACTTGTAGAGCAGAGCATTTAGTTATTCCTGAAGACTTTAAGAATAAGTGTATAGAATACATTGTTAAAGAGAGATAAGTAGAGGAGAAAATACAACCATTAAACAAGCCGGTGCATGAGTTAGTTGAGTTGAAAGGCCAATTTTGGTTTCAATGAGAATCTCACTGTGTTGCCTTTAATAAGCCTTTTAGATCTGGTCGGTCAAGTTATTTTGTGTCTCAAGATGAAACTACACAACAACCACCTATTGAGGAAGAGTGGGAAGAAGCTCTTATGTTTTATAAACCTAAAACAGAGGAAGAAAGAAGAAAATATATAGAGATTCTTAAACTTTTGTTAGATGCTAGTGATAGTGTGAATGAAGCAGAGACTTAGGTTGCCATTCATTTTGATGAGTGGAAAAGATTGCAGATGAGCACTAGTCAAGCTAGTACTTGGTGATAGTGAATGAAGTAGAGACTTAGGTTGCCATTCATTTTGATGAGTGGAAAAGATTGCAGATGAGCACTGGTTAAGCTAGTACCAATAGAAGGCACTCAGACAGTTTTGAAGAAACTGCTTCTAATACTGAGGAGGCTGTTATTCCTCTTATTAGAAAGCCAAGAGACTTAGTGTCTCAAGAAAGTTCTGTTTCAGAAACTTTACAGACTTATGTTAGAAAATATAAGAAACTTAGGGAGTCTAAACAGGAGATAGAACAAGTTGCTAAACAAGAAACAGAGACTAAACAAGTAGCACAGGAGGTTGTTTAAGAGATTTCTCAGCCTATAATTTCAGAAGATATTTTTGAGCCCAGCTCAAGTGCTATTGTGGTTTACAGTTCAATTATTCACCAAGAAGCCATTGATATTCCTTTCAATGAGGAATTTGAAAATATTAATGTGACTTATGGTGGTCATGTAGATGAAAACATAGATGACCTTGTGAATAGGTCTATTGATGAAGTTGTAGATACTATTTTGCAATCTACAAATAGAGAAACAAGGTTTACTAAAGATCCACAGCTACATGAAGTTCAAGAGCCTATTTGTCTATCTAATACTACACGCTCAATTGCATTCAGAAATTCCTAATGAACCAACTGGTGGTGGTGACAAGGTGTCAACACTTGCATCACCTATTCAAGAGCCTGATGTACAAATGTTCCCTGATCCAGAGAATGAGTCAAGTGAAAATTTAATTTTCTTTAGAAATCAGGAGGCAAGGAGTAAATATTCTGAATATGCAACTTATGATATTTTGTTTGGTAGACTAGTTAAATTTGATATGATGGATGAAATTGAGTTATTTGAATTTCAATGATTGTTAAAAATAATTCCTCAAATTGTTGGACATCCGAGAGTGAAAAATTTGCTACCTACATTTTTTGCTAATCTTGTTGAGGTAAATGAGGTATGTTAGACAAATATTGAAAACACTACTATAGCACTCTTAGCAAAGTTTGTTTTTGACAAACTAGGACTAAAGAATGAAGGTGCTAATATAAACGAGTCAACTTCAGTTTGGTCTTGGTCAGAAAAAAATATCAAGACTTGCCTTGCAATTGATCCAAGTATTATTCTATTCAATTGTATGAAACAACTTAGAGGGAAAGCACATAAGATTGCTTTTATTCTCATCAGAACAATCTATCAAAGGCAAGGGCATGAGGCTGAATTGAGTTCATTTGTGAAGTTGGCTACTTATGTAGTTTTGAACAAAATTCAAGTAAACCGGTATAAGGTGTTCATCTCAAAGATTACTACAAACCCAAGGAAGTAAAATTTACTGGATCCAAAAATGGATTCATTTATGTTTTGAATTTTCTTGATAATTATATGTTTGAAAATGCATGTTTATTTGCCTAATGGTACTTCTTGGGTTTGGCATAGAAGATTAGGCCATCTAAACATGCAAACTATTAGAAAATGATCTAAAAATGCACTGGTTTGAGGCTTACCAAATGAGAAATTTGAAAAAGATAGATTATATAAAGCATATCAAGTAGGTAAGCAAACCAAAACATCATTTAAAAGTATTAATGAGATAGCAACTAAAAGAGGATTAGAATTATTACATATGGATTTATTTGTACTTACCCAAACACTTAGTCTAGGTGGAAAGAAATATGTTTATGTAATAGTAGATGATTTTACTAGATATACTTGGACTATATTTTTATCACATAAAAAGGATGCATTTGGTGAATTCAAGAAATTTTGTGTTAAAATACAAAATGAAAGAGAGGAAAATATTAAAAGAATTAGAAGTGACCATGGTGGGGAATTTGAAAATGAATCATTTGAAAATTTCTGTAATGAGATGGGGATAAATCATGAATTCTCATGCTCAAGAACCCCTCAACAAAATAGAGTTGTTGAGAGGAAAAATAGGAGCATTCAGGAAATGGCTAGAACTTTGATAAATGAAGTCGACTTACCTATGTTCCTTTGGGCTAAGGCTATTTATACCTCTTGTTACATAATGTGAAAAGAATGTGACTTTCATCTTGTTTGTATTTTGCTTGATTTGTAACTTGATGTACTCAAGGGCATTGTTGGAATTTGAGGCTTGAGTATAAAAGCCCAAATTCGCCCAAATTGAGAAATCAAGAAGAAGCTTTTGTTCCTTACTTCTTCTCCTTGTACCCACCACCTCCAATAGTGAAACCCACCAAGAGAGTCATCCGCGGAGTACCCAAAGTGAAGGGGAACTACGTAAATCCTTTCGTGTTTGAATGCTCAAGATCACCTCCTTCTTCCCCGCAAAAATTGAAGCAAACAGAGACTAGGCGTGCCGGTGAGGAACTTCAGAAAACCGGCGACGAGCTCCCAAATCCGAGTTTTTCAACCTCGATTTGGGCCCCGATTTCTTCTGAAATCATAGGGCTTTTGTTCGTGGAAGCACAACAAGTGGTATCAGAGTAATTTTAGAGATCGAAAACTGGATTTGAATCCGTATTTTGGGTTGAAAGTTGTAGCCCCGTCGTTGTCGCCGTTGCTGCTGCCGCCAGAACCCTAAAATGCCAAAATCGTCGTATCTTCCATTTCACTTGGTGAAATGGGTTTGTAAGCCTCTTGAACCTTCCACACATTGCTCCAAAGCTTCTGAAATTTTTGGGGAATTTTTCGTGAAGGCAAATCCGAAGTTTTGATTTTTGGCATCCTTGTTGAAATTTTCGTGGTTCCTTTTGCCAACCAATTTTTGTTGTAAAGTGGTTGAGATTTTTGAATACGTGTTGAGAATCAGATCTTGTGCCAAATTTTGAATTTTTGGATGTGTTTGATATTTGCCTAATCCGAGTTCAACAAGTTCGAAATCAGTTTTTGGGGGTTTGTTGAAAGTTGAAGCAAATCGAACACATTTTTGCATTTTTGGGCAATTTCTGTAATTAGAAATTTGTGAAGGTGTGTTTGGAAATTTTATGTGATTATTGTTGTTTAAAATCACATTTTTGAGATGGCTTCTCTTGGCATGAAAATAGACAAGTTTGATAGTAGAAACAGTTTTAGTCTGTGGCAAATAAAAATTAGAGCACTTTTGAAACAATAGGGCATTTGGGCACCTTTAAATAAGGTCGCCACATTAGATAGAGATTCTACTAAATTTGGAATACAGGAGGAGAAGGCTTACTTCACCATTTTACTATGCTTGTCAGATGAAGTAATCATAGAAGTTGCAGATGAAACAACGTCCTCTGGCCTTTGACAGAAATTAGAGTCATTATACATGACTAAATCTTTAACAAACAAGTTGTTGTTAAAGCAAAGATTGTTCTCACTAAAAATGAAGGAAGGTACACCACTTAAGTAGCATTTAGATCAGTTGAATTCCATTCTGATGGAACTCAAGAACATAGGTGTTACCATTGAAGATGAAGATGCAGCTCTCATCTTGCTTTGCTCACTTCCTCTCAGTTATGAGAATTTTGTTCAGTCTTGTGTAGTTGGAAGAGATTCCATTACACTGGAAGAAGTGAGATTCAGCCTTCATTCGAGAGAGCTGAGACACTTGGTGCAGCATGGTAGTAATGAGGCAAGTGGTTCTGGCCTCACAGCTCATCAGCAAGAGAACAGAAGTAGAAGCCAGTGGAAAGGGGGTAATAAGAAGAAAAATAGTAGCAAATTCAAAAGCAAGTACTTGAAGGATATTTGCAATTACTGTAAGGAGAAGGGACACTGGAAAACAAACTGTCCCAAGTTGAAGAACAAAGGAAAGACTGCAGTGGTAGAAACAGATTCTGCATCTGATGGTGATTTTTCTCTTACAGTTTGTTGTAGTACTTATTCAGGTGATCAGTGGATCATGGACTCAGGAGCATCCCACCATATGACTCTGTGCAGGGAATACTTTGATACATATGAGCAGGTGGAGGATGGCCAAGTGACCTTGGCCAATGACAATGTATGCTCTAGAGCAGGTGTTGGCACTATCAAGTTCAGGATGCGAGATGGCATGATTAGAGTTTTGGAAGATGTTTGGCATGTTTCAAAACTAAGTAAGAACCTGATTTCTCTTATGACCCTTCATTCTAAGGGTTACAGATATTCAGGTGGAGGGGGAAAGATTAGTGTTGTGAAAGGTTCATTGGTTGTAATGAAGTGTGTCAAATCTGGCCCCTTATACATTTTATAGGGCACACCTATTTCTGGTTCAACTATAGCAGCTACATCAGATCAAGAGCATCAGTCTGTTATATGGCACTCAAGAATGGGTCATTTGGGACAGAAAGGGATGTAGAGACTAAGTAGTCTAGGCAAGTTTGAAGGACACAAGGTAGTTTGCATTGATATGTGCAAACATTGTGTATATGGCAAGCAGAAAAGGGTGTCTTTTGGTAAAGGTCAGTACAATTCAAAGGGAGTATTAGACTATATACATGCTGATTATTGGGGACCTGCACGACAGTCCTCTCATGGAGGATCAAGGTATTTCCTTTCTATTATTGATGACTACTCTCGCATGAATTGAGTTTTCTTCTTGAAACATAAGAGTGATGCTTTTGAAAGTTTTAAGCATTGGAAAGCTCAAGTAGAAAACCAAACTAATAGAAAGGTCAAATACTTGAGGACAGATAATGGTTTTGAGTTTTGCTCTTAAGAGTTTAACAATTTTTGTAAAGATACAGGAATTACCAGACATTATACTGTCAGACATACCCCTCAACAGAATAGAGTGGCAGAGAGATTGAATAGGACACTCCTTGAAAAGGCCAGGTGCATGCTATCGAATGCAGGTTTGAGCAAGAACTTTTGGGCAGAGGCTGTTAACACAGCTTCCTTTCTGGTTAACAAGTCTCCTTCTAGTGCTATAGATGGTAAGATACCATTTGAATTGTGGAAGAACAGGTCTGCAAATTACTCCAAGCTCAAGATTTTTGGATGTCCAGCTTACTACCATGTGAACAATGGGAAGCTGGAGCCTTGAGCCAAGAAAGGCATATTTGTTGGATATGGTACTAGAGTAAAAGGATATAGAATTTATGACATTGCATCAGGTAAAGTGATATACAGTCGTGATGTCACTTTTGATGAAAATGCTTTGTTGCAGACTACAAAAGAATTGGAAATAGTATCACCAGAAGTTGAGAATACTACTCCTAAACAGGTGGAGTTATATACACAGCAGCTTGGTAATACTAATCAAGTTGAACCAAAAGATAACTCATCAGGTGTTCAGGAAAATGCAATTGAGGAGGAAGAGGTGGAGCAACCACCACCAAGAACCATTGGCAGAGAACGTCCTAGAAGGGACATTAGACCTCCTATTAGGTATGGCTATGAAAATTTGGTTGCTTTTGCCTTATAGGTAGTAGAAGAGGTGGAGGATTCTGTTGATCCACCTACTTATGAAGCTGCATTGAAATGTTCTGATACTGGTCTTTAAATGACTGCAATAGAGGAAGAACTGCAATCCCTCTATAAAAACAAAACTTGGGAGCTTATGAAACGTCCAAAGAACAAGAAAATTGTAGGTTGCAAATGGGTCTATAAGAAGAAAGTTGGGACTCAAGGCAACACTGGGGTGCAGCACAAGGTAAGGTTAGTTGCCAAAGGCTATTCACAGCGAGAAGGAATTGATTACAATGAGGTATTTGCTTCTGTTGTACGTCATACATCCATTAGAGTGCTTTTGTCTATTATTACAGCACAGAATCTCAAATTAGAACAATTGGATGTAAAGACGGCCTTCCTGCATGGTGATTTAGATAAAGATATCTGGATGGAGCAACCAACAGGTTTCGTGGTACAGAATAAAGATGATTGGGTGTGCAAGTTGAATAAGTCTCTTTATGGACTTAAGCAGTCACCACGACAATGGTACAAGAGATTTGATGCATTCATTACCAAAGTTGATTTTAGGCGCAGCTATTATGATTCATGTGTGTATGTTAGAACTCTTGATGATAACACACATATTTATCTGCTTTTGTATGTTGACGATATTCTCATAACTGCAAAGAATATTGATGTTATTCAAGAGCTGAAGGGCAGATTAAAATTTGAATTTGAAATGAAGGATCTTAGTCCAGCTGGCAGAATTCTTGGGATGGAAATTAGGCGTGACAGGAATTCTGGTAAGCTATTTTTAAATCAACAAAAGTATGTTGAAAATATCTTTAACAGATTTGGCATGACTTCTTGTAAAGCCATTGGCATGCCATAGGATAGGAATTTGAAATTATCTTCAGCTATGCGTCCTGAATCTGAAGCAGATAAATTAAATATGCAGAAAGTTCCTTACTCTCAGGCAGTTGGTAGCTTAATGTATGCAATGGTTTGTACCAGGCCTGATTTAGCATATCCTTTAAGTGTTGTTAGCAGGTTCATGTCCAATCCGGGCAGGGAACATTGGAAAGTTGTGAAAATGATATTCAGGTACTTGAAAGGAACTTCTGACATTGGTTTATTATATACTGCATATCAGAATTATACTATGGCAGGTTATGCAGATTCTGACTTTGCATGGGATGTTGATAAAAGAAGATAGAACAAAGCATATTGATGTGAAGTATCACTTTCTAAGGAATGAAGACAGGATAAAGATCAAGAAGATCAACACCCGAGACAACCTAGCTGATATGTTTAACAAAGGGGTTGTGGAGAGCAAGTTCAAGCATTGCTTGGACTTACTCAACGTCTACAGTTACTGCTGACCCTTATGGGTCATGATGGCTCTCATTTGTTATAGGTGGAGCTTGATGGAAGTTAAGGTGGAGATTTGAAAAGAATGTGACTTTCATCTTGTTTGTATTTTGCTTGATTTGTAACTTGATGTACTCAAGGGCATTGTTGGAATTTGGGGCTTGAGTATAAAAGCCCAAATTCACCCAAATTGAGAAATCAAGAAGAAGCTTTTGTTCCTTGCTTCTTCTCCTTGTACCCACCACCTCCAATAGTGAAATCCACCAAGAGAGCCATCCGTGGAGTACCCAAAGTGAAGGGGAACCACGTACATCCTTTCATGTTTGAATGCTCAAGATCGCCTCCTTCTTCCCCGCAAAAATCGAAGCAAACAGAGGCTAGGCACGCCGGCGAGGAGCTTCAGAAATCCGGCGACGAGCTCCCAAATCTGAGTTTTTCGACCTCAATTTGGGCCCCGATTTCTTCTGAAATCATAGAGTTTTTGTTCGTGGAAGCACAACATAATGAACAGAGTACATATTAGGTCCATTCTATATAAAACTCATTTTGAAGTATGGTATGGAAGATCACTTAATGTGGAATATTTTAAGACATATGGAAGCAAATGCTTTGTATTAAATACTAGTGATAAAAAGGATAAATTTGATAAGAAAACTATTGAAGGGAAAATGGTAGGTTATTCAACAAATAATAAAGGCTATAGAGTATATATTGGAAATGATAGGAAAGTTATAGAATCCATTCATGTCACTTTTGATAAAACCTTAGAAAATAAAATGGAAAGATTAATAATAGATAGTGATGATGATGAAACTAAAGAAAAATTAAGTGATCCTAAAACTTAAGATAAAACTTGAAAATTCACTCCCAATCACCCACAAGAACTGGTTGTAGGTGATATCTCTAGAGGAGTGCAAACCAGAAGCAAAGTTATTGAGGAATGTCAATACTATGCTTTTGTTTCAACTATTGAATAGAAAAATATTAATGAAGCATTAAAAGATGAATTTTGGATTAAAGCTAGGCAAGAAGAACTTAACCAGTTTGAAAAGAATAAAGTATGGGAATTAGTTGAGAGACCTATTGATAGAGATCTCATAGGATCTAAATGGGTCTTTAGAAATAAGTTATATGAAGATAGAAAGATAGTTAGAAACAAGGCTAGGTTGGTTGCACAAGGTTACAATCAACAAGAAGGTATTGACTATGATGAAACCTTTGCACCTGTAGCTAGATTGGACTCCATTAGAATACTATTAGCATATGCAAGTCATTATGGATTTAGATTGTCTCAAATGGATGTTAAGAGTGCCTTCTTGGATGGACACATTCAAGAAGAGGTATTTGTGAAACAAACCCTAGGTTTTAAGGATAATGAATATCCCAATCATGTTTTTATGTTGAAGAAAGCTCTCTATGGACTCAAACAACCTCCAAGAGCTTGGTATGAAAGACTAAGAGACTTTCTTAAGGAAAATGGTTTTGATATTGGTAAGGTTGATAAGACATTATCCATCAAAAAATTTGAGAATCATATATGTTGAAGTAGTTTTGAACATCATCAAAAAGAGAGAGATTGTTAAGTATAAAATCTCTCCTTAAGTGTGTTTTGATGATGTCCAAACATTTACTATTGTATGCATGAGTTGCATGAAGGCCTTAATGATTCATGAAGCTTTGAAGAAGTCATGAAGGACACATGTAAGGAAGTTTGAAGCAACAGACGACTGAAAATGGCTAAGTCAATGAAAGTTCCATCCAGACCACAGGAAAATTTGTTGATGCAAGAGAAGTACCATCAGAAGTTTCGTCCAGACTACAAAAAAATTCGTTGATATAGAAGTGATAGAAAATGAAAGGGCTAAGGACCAACAAAAGTTTTGTCTAAGACAAGAGGAAAATCTATCTAGTCAAGTCAACCATTTCATTGAATCTTTACTTAGGAACATCCATGCAAAGGCACCAGACACTCTGTGAGAAACCACCAGATTTTCTATCTAAAATCACAGGAAAATTCATCCACTAAAGTAATCACACTTGAACTTAAAAACTACACTTTATACACCTTAGACAGTTAAAAATGAAATATAATTCGGATATCCGATTGGTTATCCAAATTTCCCTCTAAGGAAATCATCTTAGAAATTCCTCCCAGGTCAATTTCAGATAACCATTTTCAGTAAAACATTATTCTGAATTGACTCTAGAAAAAATCGGAATATAATTCATTTATTTGAATTGATTTTTGATCTAGTAAAAATAGAGCTGTTAGAAAAACATTATAACAATTTGAAAATCGTTATAACAATTAGACCTAGTCAAACTAGTCGTTTATAGTTGTTTAAGCCTAATTAACCTATAAATAACATTGTGATTAGAGTTCCAAATCACCTAATCTTTTGATACACGAACTATTGCACTCTAAGGCTCACATTGAACAAGTTTTTAGCACTAATTGATCGATCCAATTGTTTCTAAGTGTTTTTACTTATGATCAAGTTTCTTCCTCATTCTCACTAAAAACACCTACACAAGCATGAATTTGTGGTTGGTTGTTTTGATTTGTATTTGGTTGGTTTGTTGAGCTTTTACCTAAAATCTCAAGATTGTGGTTGGTTTAAGTATTCTACATTAAACACTTGGGTTGGTTGAAGGATTCTACCTAAAATCCTTGGGTGTTGGTTGAGAGGTGCGACTAGAGATGTCAATTGGGTCGTGTTGAACTAGCCCAACACGGCTCGACATAGTTTGACCATGCCGGTCAATGGCAAACCATGAATAATTATTTGTGTCGTGCGTCGTACTTGGGCCGGCCCCTAGGTCATTCATGTCGGCTCAACACAATACGAATGCTGGCACAAAATTGGCATAGCCCAAACCAGCACAAGACTGTGAGGTGGGTCATCAGCTGGGGTAACAAATGTGTAGGTTGGCGAGGGGAACGGTTGTGCAAGCGTGGGGTTGTGTAGGGGGGATGGTCGTGTGGGGCCGATGAGGGGAACGGGTAGGGGGGGCAACGGTCACTGAGTTGTGGGGCTAATGGGGGGAATGGTCGTTGAGTCGTGGGGCCAATGGGGGAAACGATTGCTGGGTCATGGGGCTGATGGGGGTAATGGTTGTCGGGTCCTAGGGCCGGTCTTGGGAAGAGGAGAAGAAGAGGGGAAGAAGAGGAGAAGAAGAGGGGAAGAAGAGAAGAGAAGAAGAGGGGAAGAAGAGAAGAAGAAGAGCTGAAGAGGACAATGGTTGGGGGCCTCAGGGCCGACGCACAATAGGCGGCCAGCAGGGTGCAACGGGTGGGGTAGGCGAGGCACGCTGCACACGCAGTGATCAGGTCCTCGGGGCCAATGCACAACGAGCAACTGGTGGGGCATGTTGGCATTACATGCAATGGGTGGCCAGTTGGGCGTGCCATGTGCAACAGGTGGAAATTTTGTGTATAAATTGGAGGAGTTGGGTTGATTTTTTTTTCACCCAACTCTTCTAATCTCAATTCTCAATTCTCAATTCTTCTCAATTCTTCTCAATTCTTCTAATCTCAAATCTCAACTCCTCTAATCTCAATCTTATTCTCAATTTCTCAAATTTTCTCTCTCAATTCACAAATCACAAACAATGGCCTACTACTAAGGCCAAAGTTCTGGAAGCTACGAATATCCTCAACAAGACTTTCCTAAAGCTAAAGTAACGCCGTCATTGAAGACTATTGGAGCTTCAACTTCAACTGTGCTACCGAGAAAGTCTCGAAAGAGAGCTTCCATCTGGTCAAAGTACACAATAGTGATGAAAGCCATGGTAGACGGCACTTCGGAGAAACGAACCTTCTGCAACCTCTATAATGTTGACTTCTCTTGCAAAACGTCTAGCGGTACAAGTTATTTAATTAGGCATATTAGTACATATGAAAATAGGAATAAGGATAAAACTATTCAAACCTAACTTTCTTTCACTCCTGAGGGTAGTGTTAGCTCATAGACTTATGATTCTCAAAGGGTTAAGGACTTGCATGCTAAATTTATTTGTCTAGAAGATTTACCAATAAGTTTTGAAGGTAATAAATGTTTTGATGAATATATTAGTAAAACGTATTGTCCACAATATAAATATGTATCTAGAAATACTATTAGGTTAGATATTATGAATTCATTTAATATGCTTAGATTAGAACTTATTAATGTTATGAGTACAATAATAATACGTATAGTATGTATTTCAGATATTTGGTTAGGTAGAACTAAGGATGAGTGCATAGCTATAACTACACATTATATTGATTAAAATTGAATTTTACAAAAAAGATTAATAGGATTTAGAAAAATTCAACATCCACGTACTATTGAAACATTTTTTACAAACATTATGAAAATTTTTGATTTATATGGAATTAGAAATAAAATAGGTAGTATAACTTTTAATAATGCAACTAATAATATTACAACAATACTAATATTTAAAACTAAATTAAGTCCACCAAATGGTTTTAAATTATTTCACCAAAGATGTATGTGTCACATAATTAATATTATTGTACAATTAGGTATAAAAGAAATTGAAATTTATATTGAAAATCTTAGAGATGTTGTAAGTTTTATAACTAATTCAGGAAAGCAGTAATAACAATTTGATGAAATATGTGATTCTTTTGAAATGCTACATAAAAAATTCTCTTTAGATGTTCAACATAGGTGGAATTCATTATATTTAATGTTAAAAAGCATATTACCATATGAAATTTCAATAATATTTATGTATAATCGTCATCATTCTGATGATTATCAAAAATAATTAACTGATGATGATTTTAAAATTGTAAAATGTTTTATTGAATTTTTAAAACCTTTTAATGATGCAACTCTTAGATTATCAGGAATTTATTATTCTACATCTGTCTATGTATTGCATCATTTATATGATATTTCACAAGTTTTTAATAAATATAAGGCATATCTATTTTTCCAACCAATAATAAATAGGATGAAACAAAAAATTTTAAAATATTGGAATGAAATCCCACAATTATATATTTTGAGTACATGCTTAGATCCTAAGTGTAAAATATGATATGCTATTAAATTAATTAGGGGAATACAAATAAGTTTAAGTGTAGATTTAGGATTAACTATTAATATAATAGAACAATTAAATCAAATATTTGATTTATACGCACAAAGATATGGATTAAGAATAAATCCTTCTCCTCCACCAATGTCTACAATACCAAAATCAAATGTTGGACCATCTTTAGATTCTTAAGCACTTTTATAAGATCCAAGATTTGATGAAGATATTCCAACATCATCATCATCATACAATTATAATCTTATAGTATCTAGACAAGAATTAATTACTTTTAATTCAACTAATCATCAATTATTATTATTTATTCAACATTCTAACTTAAATACATTTGATGTTTAAAATTGGTGGAGGCAACAATTAATGATTTTTCCAATATTATCAATAATGACAAAGGATTTATTAACAATTTTAGTATCTTCAATAGCTCGTGAACATGTTTTCAACATGAGTGGCAACGTACTTGATGACCAAAGATGCAAGTTTAAAGAAGATATAATAGAAGCATTAATGTGTGTAAAAGACTAAGAGCTTGCTTGATTCCGTAAACAAGATTAAGTTGAAGAATTTACAAAGCAATTCTCAATCTTAAACATTTTATAATTAAAACATTGTAATTTTTCAATTTGTAATTTTTTCAAAAATATAATTTAATTTTGTTGTAAATATTTTTTAAATATAATTGTGAATTTGTAATAATGTAAATATAAAATATGTAATTCATTAATAAATAAAAAAATTTAATTTAATTATATACATTGTTGTCTTGTTGAATGTTGAATTACTTGAATGTTATCATGTTGAATTAAATTTAAATATTGATGGTTGAATACTTAAATGTTGATCATTGAATGTTGTTATTTGTTAATTAAATAATTTTTTTAAAAAAAATTAATTATTTAAATATTAAATACATATAAATTAATTAAAAAATCGTATCGATCAATATCATGTCATTGACCGACACGAATAGTATTTTTCATGCCAACGGGCTGTGCTTGGACCAGCCCATTGTCTTTGTGGGCCGTGCCGACATAGCACAAATTGTACCGTGCCGGTACGATTGATAAGTATAGGTGCGACTTTAAACTCTTTTAATTGGTTGGTTTTGTGTTGAACTTTAAACACCTTCTATAATTTGTTCTCTATAGCATATTAGAGTTAGGCTCAAGTTTAGATAATTTGAGGGTAGACGTAGCCTATTGATGAACCACTTAAAAAATCCTCATGTTCATTTTCTTTCACTGTTTTTATTATGCATATTTATTGAAGTGATTACAAATGAATTTATGATTATTGTTAAAGATGCTGTTCACCCTCCTTCTAGCGCACCA
Organism: Amphibolis antarctica; assembly: GCA_024699675.1. Classification (NCBI taxonomy): domain Eukaryota; kingdom Viridiplantae; phylum Streptophyta; class Magnoliopsida; order Alismatales; family Cymodoceaceae; genus Amphibolis; species Amphibolis antarctica. Next base: position 68,649 of record JAMKPZ010000741.1, read on the forward strand.
ATCCGAACTTTCATAAATCCTAGTTTACACTCACCATTCCAACTCTTCTCTAATTCTCTTTTCTCAATTCCTCTTCATCCAAAATCCAAATCTCAATTCCTCTTCATCCAAAATCCAAATCTCATTTCCTCTCCTCTTAATCTCTCATCTTCTAATTTTCCCAAAGTCTCAATTTCTCAAAAATTTCAAGTTTCAATTTCATCGTTTGCAAATGACTCACAACTCTAGTTACAATAGTTAAGATGCTGACTATCCTACACTTCTCAGCATTCCTACTCCCTTTGTGCTTGAAGTATCACAATTGATAGGGACAACTGAAGTGTCTATATTGGTTTTGCTAAAGAAGTCTCGAAAAAGAATTTCAATTTGATTGTAGTACACGATCAAAATGAAAACCATGGCAGATGGTACTATAGAAGAGAGAATAAGGGTAAACACAGTAAAGATACAATTATTCAAACTCAATTATCATTATCTATTGAAGGTAATATTTCTTTTTGGAGTTATAATCCTAAAAAGACCAGGGAATTGCATACTAAATTTGTTTGTACTAATAATTTACCTATTAATTTTGGAGATAATAAATATTTTGATGAATATACTAGAAAAGCTTATTATCTACAATATAAGAATTTTTTAGGAATATTACACGATCTGATATTATTGAAACTTTTAATAAGCTTAGATTAGAACTTATTAATGTTACGAGTACTATTATGACTTGTATAGCATACACATTTGATATTTGAGAGGGTAGAACTAATAATGGTTATATTGTTGTAAGTATCTATTATATTGATAATAATTGGATTTTACAAAAAAGATTAATAAGATTTAGAAAAAATTTATATCCACATATTGAAAATATTTTTAATAATATTATGAATATTTTTAATTTATAAGGAATTAGACATAAATTTGGTAGTATTACTTTTGATAATGCTACCAATAATACTATAACTATTCCAATATTTAAAAGTAGAATAATTTCATCATCTGGTTTTGATTTAGTTCATCTAAGATGTATGTATCATATTATTAATCTTATTACATAAGTTGATGTTGCAGAAATAAAAATATATATTGAAAATATTAAGGATGCCTTAACTTTCATCACAATTTCAAGTAGACGACAAGTAGAATTTGATTATGTTTGTGATTCATATAACTTAGTATGTAAAAAGTTTTCTATTGATGTCCAACATAAGTGAAATTCTTTATGTTTAACGTTTAAAAGTTGTTTACAATAAAGAATTAATAAAAGCTTATTATAATAGATATTTTTTTGATTACAACGTATTTAACAAAACATTAATAGATGATGATTTTAAAATTATTGAATGTTTGGTTGAATTTTTAAAATATTTTTATAATATAACGGTTAGATTATTAAGTGTTTATTCTTCTACTTCTATTTCAACATTACATTCTTTATATGAAATTTCTTTATTTTTTAATAAATATGAAAAGTTTGAATTTTTTCACCAATAGTAAATAAAATGAAAGAAATTTTTTTAAAATATTAGCAAGAAATTGCATTGGTATATATTTTGAGTACTTGCTTAAATCCTAGGTGTACAATAAAATATGATAGTAAATTAATAAGAGAAATACAAAAATATTTAGGTATAAATTTAGGACTAAATATACAAATAATAGAAAAGAATTTAAATAAAATATTTGATTTATATATAATAAAATATTGGTCAGTAACAATAGAACCCACTTCATCATCACCAAGATTCTCAAGATGATGATGATTTTTCATCAATATCATATTCTTCAAATCCTACAATTTCAAGACATGAATTAAACACTTTTGATTCTACCGATCATCAATATTTATGAATCAATTTCCCAATTTAAATGAATTTAACGTATTAGATTGGTGGAAAGGTAATAGTATGGTATTTCCTATATAAATAGTTAAAGATTTATTAACAATTTTAATGTATTCAGTAGTTTGTGAACATATTTTTAGTATTAGCAGAAATATGCTTATAATCAAAGATACAAGTTAAAAGAAAATATATTGCAAGCATTAATGTGTAAATGATTGGAAGTTTACTCAATATCGTGAGTAAAATCAAATAGATGATTGGATAGATGAATTTAGTAAAATGTATATTTAAAATGTAAACTTTAATGAATGTAATTTTTATTTTTTTCAAAATTGTAAATTGGATATGATTCTTAATAAATAAATAAAATTACTTTTGTAAAATTGCACACTTGGACATATTGTATGTAATTTGATGATTTAAGTTTATTAATGAATAATAAATAGTTCAATAATTTAAATCTAAACTTTTAACTATACATATAAATTTATAAGTTATATTTTTAAAAATAATTAAAACTGGCCAGTCAACTTGGCTTGACACGGTCAACTTATGCCATTGACCTCTGCACGAGCACAATTGGGCCGAACCCAAGGGCCATGCTTGGGCCATGGGCTATTTGAGCTGGCACGACATCGTGCCTAGAAAAATTTCGAGTCGTGTTGGTTTAACATGACTTATTAACATGTTTAAAATTAATGTTATAGAAATATGAATAATTTTAAAAAAAAATTGAAAAACCGAAAAGATTTTGATTAGTTGGGATATCCCGATCGTGTAAATACCAAATCAAGGCGAGCTCAATACTCCCTTCGTAGGAAATTAATTCTAATAGTCTAGTTAATTAATATATTCATAATTTTTATCGTAATTTAATTTTTAATATATACAAAAATATCTTTTTTTAAACTTTAGAAGTTAAATAAAGTTAAAATTAGAATTGATTTTGTAAATAAAATTAAAATTACATCATAATTTAAATAATAAAAATTTATATAGTAACAGTGTTAAAAATAATTTTAAAAATTAAAATAAATTAAATGAAACTTTCTTTTAAGTCAAATTATTATTTACTATACATATCTATTTTTTACCGTATATTATAACGATTTAAAGTAATATTTATTAAATAATTTTAATATTTTATATTAAAAAAATATTTATATCATAAATTATATAATTTTTTTTTAAAATATAAATCTTATCTCACTTTAACTCACCACACAAATAAATCAACCTGTAATTTTCGTGGATTGGTAAAGACCCAAGCCCATAGAATGCTCTCGTATCAAACAAATATCCGAAAGATAGACCCAGAATCCTCTAAGACGGGCATTTCTTTGCGAGTTTGCCTGCGGCACAAGTAACGTGACGAACTCGTGGGACTATAAATGGAGTGCAGTTGCCACCTCCCGTGCACCGATCTGTTTCCACAGGTGTGAACGACCGGTAACGGAGAACGACCTCGTTTTCTTCCATGGCGGAGATGGAAACTTTCGCGTTCCAGGCGGAGATCAACCAGTTGTTGAGCCTCATCATCAACACGTTCTACTCCAACAAGGAGATCTTCCTCCGCGAGATCATTAGCAACGCTTCGGATGTGCGTTGTGGATTCGGGTCTTCGTTATGTGTGGTGCTCGTGCATTTGTTTGCTTTTCTCTTTGTTGATGCGTTGTTTGTTTTGGTGTTGGCGGTGTAGGCGTTGGACAAGATCAGGTACGTGGGCCTGACGGACAAGAGCAAGCTCGAGTTGCAGCCAGAGCTGTTCATTAGGATTGTTCCAGATCAGGTCAACAGAACGCTCTCGATAATTGATAGTGGCCTTGGGATGACAAAAGCAGGTACACATGTGAACTATTTGGTTGATTCACTTGGTGTAA